>OMLF01031153.1:3872-17189 GCA_900302615.1 Holocentrus rufus
AGGGAAGCATAGTGCTGGAGGAGAGCCTTCCCTCTCTGTATGCAGTATGAGGCTCCCAGATCATAAATAAAACATGGGAGAGAGTTTTATTTTTTTATTTATTTATTTTTTTCCCTTCCTTTGGCAAAATGAAAGGGAGGTGGGATAGCTGTGATCCTGTACCTGCTGCTGTGACAAACATGCAGGTTAACTTGTCTCCCCCTGGTTTATGCACGAGGCAAATCTGCTGCTTTTGGATGAGAATTTGGAGCATGTTTGGCTGGTGTGGTGCAAACAAGTAATAGTCAGTCCCATCCAACAGTCCCAGTTGCACACAGCATTGTTTTCTTTCATAATTATAGTTTTGCTGTAAATCCCCATCGTTATTTTGTATTTCAATGATTAAAATAACATAACTAAAATTGTCCCCTATAAGAATTATCGCTGTGTAAAATCTGTCCCATATGAAAAGGAGTTTAAGTAGGAAACTGTGAAATTGAAGAGTCCCTTAAGGAATCTTAAGGGACTGAGTATCATCATAACCCACAATAATGCAGGCAAAACTCACACACACACACACACACACACACACACAAACATTAGGTGAACCTTTTAGGTTCTTATGCATTATGTATATAGTTACAGTATGGGAGCAGTGTATTAATCCCCCGGGTCATTACCACGTACAGAGAACTCTTGTTTCATGTTTTCCTCTGCAGAGCACAGATTTTCAGCCATTACAAGTCACTGTATTGAGCCAGTGTACTGCATGGAAGAAATTAAATTTGGGCAATGCTTCCCTCAGAGAATCAAAGATTATGAGTCAGTATGGTACAACTTGTTATATTGTACAAGACACAAGTAACAGCCTGGCATATTTTAAGTACAGTTGTGAAGTGAGTTTGAAGTGAAGTAAGCTGTGAGTTTGAAAAATGGCAAATGGGAAGGGATGAGCTCTAATTATTCAATACATCAGTCACACAAATGAAAATGCATATATGGGTCATGGAACATGAAATCTGGCTACAGTACATGCACACTACACTCTGAGCTGATACACTGTTCCTCAGGCAGTAGTACCTTTACTGCAGCATGAGCTATGTGTTTGTTATTTTTCTTTGTGACTAATAGCTTCAACATATCTGTCCAAGTTCACTAAGATTGTGTTGCAAGGATAATGCAATGCTTCACCCTTGCACCTCAGTTGCTTGAGCTAAGAGTACAAAATCACTCACAAAGAAATGTATGTAAATCAAGTTAATCAAGTATAAACAACCCCTAAAAATGAGAACTGCACAAGCAAATAACCCCCTTCATCACCAATTGCAAATGCAAATTGCCCACTTAAGATCTGAGACTGATTCACCAAGGCTGGCACCCTTGCACGCTAAAGCGCCCTCTATAATTGGAGCATTCTCTGATCTGATTTGAGATTCTAGGACGAATACCCTCTCCCTTGCTTGCCTGATTTGCTAGTAGTGATGCCTTCATACTGCAGAAATGACAGCAGCCATTCTGAATGGCAAAACTGTTTCTGAAAAAAAAGTCTTTACACAACCCTTCAAATGATCTCACATGCACTACCATAATTTGGGGATGTTGGTGTTGCAAAGTTTTAATGAACTGGGTGCAATCTTGACTTCCATGACCCCGCTTGTAAATAAATATTGGGTCTGCAAAATTTAGAGATTTGCTTAAAGCAAGCTTGTAAGGCACAAACAGGCTTTATATTTGACACACTATCCACTGATTGTGCACAGCTAGTGAACTGCATGGCATTTTGATTCGATCATTTTGGTATTTCAGTGCGTGCTCTTCCCTGCACAAGCCTTGAGTGAATCTGGTCCAAGTGCGGTTTTTGAGCTGTAAGTGCTTGCAATCTTATCTTATTTTAAGAGCATGTGCATTTCAGATTACAATCCAAAGAGCATTCTGTACAAGATGAGGGAGTGCTCTTGTCGCAGGACTTACCTGCTGGGGACTCGTTGTGGTTTTCCTCATCAGAGTCAGCAAAAACTTCAGCCAGCTCCTGGTCAGACATGTCAGTCAGCTCTGTCAGATCCAGAAGGTCAAAGTGCACCTCCAGAGATGACACACTACTCAGGGGCTCTAAGGTGGCAGAGATAAAGACAAGATGGCATATAGTTTGAAACAAAGTGGTGGGTATACACTATCCACTCAACTGTGCTGACACCACAGAAGAAATGCTGCTTTTTAAAAGGAGTGGGGGTAATTGCACGCACCGCTAGCGCACAGCCCCCCAATCCATCATAAAATGCAACTCTTGAATCTCAAGTGTGCTCATAATCAGATCAGCTGCGGTCCCTGGTGGTACTGAAATCAATTTCAGCAACACAAAAGACTTTGAATCATTTATCTAGTTTTATCAGCGCTTCTTTTGTAAGCTATGCGCCCTCTACTTCAGAAATATTATAAGAAATGGCGCTCTTTAATCTGCCTCCCAGACAACCAGCTAGTCTGTGTGGCAAGCTGTAGTGAGTGTATGTCTCTCTATCAGCAATGATACCAGTGTGTTAATACATTTAGCTTGACTGCACAATCAAGACAACAGCTAAGGTCAGTGGAGATGAAAATAGCCTCTGTAGCCGGTTCTACAACATGCCCGCCCCTCCATCTCTCTCCTGGGTGTGGGACACCTGCTCATTTCTGAATAAGCCCCTCATACCCTCATACCATGTGAGCCCTCAGGCAGGTCTCACATAGCCACTGTTGCACATAAGAATCACAGATGCGTTGTGCTGTATGCCAACGTGCCAGCCTCGGCATTCCAGTCAGGCTGCTATAAATGTTGGAATGCAAATGTAATGTAATATAGCATGGACTATATATTCAAGGGCCTGGCTCTGTAACATATTCTGTGTAACCTAGCAAGGGCCCCACTAAACCTACTTATCTTAACACTGTTGATATGTGTTTCCCTCAGGAACCACGTCAGCGTAATACGTCTGAACTAATCCACCATTACGATGAACAAGAGAATGTTTGATGCTGTGCTACTTTAGTATTTGCACAATAATTATGATAAAAGGACATGCAACATTAAAAAGAGCAGCATAAATAATGTGGGAGACGAAAGAAACCCAAGTCCAAGACCAAGTTGTATTAAAAGAAAAAAAAAAAGCAGTGCCAATCATCAGACCAAACAAGCACATAAAAGAGACTACACAAGCAACATAATCACAAGAAAATAACAAACCAGAATAAAACAATTTCTTGTGCATGCAACCATGCAAAAGGGGCAAAATGCACAGCAGATTGCACCCATTTCATTTAAATATGAGATATTTTTTAAACTGTGCAATTTTTTAGGGATCAGAGGATGCTTGTGTGTCTGTGCAGTACAACCCCTTAGTAGAACTGGGAACCTCTGTTTAAGTTAAACACAGAGTGCACTTCAACTATTGTGTGTGGGTGTGTCTGTGTGGAGAAAAAGAGGGGGTGCATGACAGGCTGAAAGCTGCCATTATCCCATTTCTTCTGTGCGCTGCTCTTGAGTTTGCGGGCTGTTTAAAACAATGCTTCAGAGTGAATCAGAGTGCGCTGTTCTGCTGTTCTTTGTGTGCTGCTGCGAAGAATTTTCTCCTTTATCTTGATGATGAAACACACGTTGATTTAAAGAGAGAAAAATTGAGACATGTTTCAATAAATCAGAGAAGACTGATCATCATGCTGAAGTAGTCGTCAGGCAGGTGTATGTGACTATATTTCATTATGTTAGGTGTACTCAACATGAGAAATGAGAGGCAACTTTAATGGAATGAAACAGAGACAGAAAGCAGTTGAGATGAGAGAATAGAAATAGGAGAGAGGAAAACAGAGAGACTTTTCGAGAGGCATGTCGATGGTGTTTGAAGGTGTCTTTCAATGAGCCATCACCAGCCATAGGGGTTCAGAGGCAGGACAAATAGACTGTCTCGTGTCGCCTCTATTTTATGACACACTTAGGAGGACAGCAATCCCTACTGTCTCACCCTTTACATCTCCCCAACCCCAAACCATCCTCTCCACTCCAGACCTAAAGTCCTGCTCAGTTTCAATCTCATATTCAGGGCCAGAATCAGGCTACATTTACTAGTCTGAGGTTCTCACAGTTGTGAAGAAAACCTAAATCTAACACACTATCACAAATTAGAGGCTTGATTTGCCTCCTAGTTTGCATTCTTAAAACTGATTGGAGGACCTAGGCTACTCAAAAAATGCAAATTCTTGGGGAGACCTTAAGTATTCACTTCCAGCAGAGCAACCGGTAGAGAACGAGGCCTGATTGCTATCGTGGAATGTCAGGATTCATTAATTCACTGTCTTTATCTGCTTATTCCCATTCAGGGACATGGGGGACTAGAGCCCGCCCCAGCATGCATTAGGAGGAAGGCAGGAAAACACCCTGGACAATCCATCAAAAGGCTAACATAGATAGACAATTACACTTTCCTCGCCTACACTCACCTCCCACCTGACTGGCAGCGCCAAGAGAAAACTCACGTGGATACAGGAAGAAAATGTCAACTCTACAAATAATCAGGGCCAGGAATCAAACACAGACCTTTACGTTGGTGAGGCAACATTGCTCACCACATGCTTAATAACTTCTTCACACTACTTCACATATACAGCTGAGCCTTCAGGAACCTTGCTAAACAGCCAGGTATATTTGCATTTATGTTAATGATACAATGCTGCCAACGATACAGACTCGTGGGACACACTTGAATATTTACCAAACCCAGCAACTGGGCTTATAAAATCAATAATATAAGTTACTGAGCATATGCCACACAGAGACTGATATTAAGACACAACTATATTAAAAAGGTTAGTGCTGTTAAATTTGTGTAAATATTAAAGTCTGTAGAGAGACTAAAAATGAAAGAAAAGGACAACAAAGGAGGTGGAAAAGAGAGAATGAGGGAGAGAGTAAGGGAGAGAAATAGAAAAGGTTGTGAAATGTTTGTCCTTTTAGACCTTACTGCTGCATTTGACACTGTTGAGCATGCAGTTCTAGTTGACCACCTGGAACACTGTGCAGGAATCTGGCTCAGCGCTGAGTTGGCTCTGAAACTACTGCTTCAACCGAATCTACACTGTGATAAATGTAAGCAATTTCCCATCTACCTCACCAGACATCGCCAGTGGAGTTCCTCATGGCTCCATTCGAGGTCCTATACTTTTTCCCTCTACATGCTCCTACTTGGAAATATAATTTGCAAACGCAGTGCCCCTTTGCATGTGCACACTGATGGCATCCAGGTATATATCCCATTACAACCTGGTGACCAAAACTCCATACTATCACTTAAGAACTGCCTCACAGTTATCTAGTGTTGTTTGTTTTGAAGGAAAATCTAAAATAATTCTATATGATGCTCCTAGCTCCAGAGATCTAAAAGATCAAGGTAAGTCTACCCTGGTGAAAAAGCAGTGCAGGTGAAGGACTAGAGCATTTCTAGTTTGTGCAATGGATAAACATGTCAAATATCAAGCTGTTTGTTTATCCTTCACAGATCTAAAGAGGATGCTTTTCTCTCCTCTCCTTTAGCCTCAGTCAAAAGTAACTCTCATGTTTCCAGTAGGTTCACAATGAAGCAGCTAGGATTTTTACTGGTGCCAAAAAAAGATTCCATATATCCCCATTTATAGCACCTCATGCCTAACTGGCAGTTAGAAGTGATTTTGAGATTCTGAACACATTTAACACTCTGCTAGGTCTGGCCCTTAGTTGCATCACAAGCTCCTTACTTCCCTATGAGCCAGAGCATATCCTGAGATCCTGAGGCAAGGTTCTGACTGTCCCTCAGGCTAGACTCAGAACTGAAGGGGACTGTGCTTTTGCCATCAGGGCATCTAGACTGTGGAACGACCTGCATAAGGAATGTCGACTTACTATGAAAGTAGCTTTAAAACCACTTATTAAAGTGCACATTTATAGACTTGCTTTTATGTTATTATTCTTGCTCTTTCCTATTTTATCTTGTGTTTTTTTCGTGCATTCTCTTTTGGCTGATTTTGGATTACTATCTATTCTTTGTAACAACCCAACCTTTTAAGGACAGTATTATCACAAAGAAAATTAAACGCTTTATCTTGCTTATGCCTCTAATTTTGTATGTCCTTTTTATGTGTTTATCAATTCTTGTTTTTATTCCTTCCTGAGAAGCACTTTGTTATCTATTATTTTTATTAATCATTAGTAGTAAGAGCAGTATTCCTTTTGAGGCTGTACATGGCACAGCATTAAAGGCCTAAGTCATCCACCCCTACACCAATGATTAGAGCAACACCAGCATTTTATTTTTTTGTAATTGGAGAAAAACAAAAGGGCATATGTAAACAGCAACCCACACTGTTTCACATCAGAGACTTTGGCTGTTTTTGAATGTCTACTGTACTGGTATATGCCCATGGGCTTATATTCAATACAACCACACTGCAAAAAGCATGCTTGGTTAGCAAGAATAATATAATACCTGATGTTTGCAAGCGTTTTATTTTAATCCAAGGTTCCTTCTTTGTGTGTATGCGTGTGCATCTGTATGTATATGTGCATATGTGTAATAACAGTTTGCTCAGGATGAGCTAGCTTTCCCAAGAGGCTGGAAGACGCTCACCTGCAGCTATATCTCTTTTTTTTCCCCCAGAAAAAGAGAAGAGATCAGAACTGAAACAAAGGGGTGGGGAATTGTGGAGGAGGAGATGAAAAGGAAAGAGAAAGAAGGAGAAACAGGATGGCATAAAGGGAGAGATGAAGCTGTTGTATAATATAACGGTACAGGCTCTGTGGGTGAGATAAAGGTAGAAAAAAAGACAGGGAAAAAGGGAGATGGGATGCAAGTAGATGGAGACTTGAAGGGATTATATAAAAGAAGCACTCTGTGTGTTATTTCAACTGGTTACTAGTTTATTCCCTCTGCTGTGCTTGCTTTTCTTAACCCCATCTCTGACATCCCTTTTTCCCTCTCCCACACCCATCCTCCTTGAATAATTGATCAGTGCGTTTTCCCTCCCAGTGTAGCTGATGACAAGCAGACACGCTGAAACAACTGCCTCCTTCTCAACACCAATCAGGACTGCTCTGAGATGCCAGTGGTGAGAGCTGACAATACAAAATAACCTGCTGACCATGGCCTATAAAGTCAAATTTGGACTGTAGTAGTTTCCTGACCTATTCTTAACACCCTGCATTTCAGCATATTTCCTAAATCACACCGTTAATTACCATTATTCCCTCTCCTGCCCATGCCTTTGTTCTTATGATGTCTGACAAGGTCCCATTAATTTACATATTTTGAAGTGATTTGACACTTCACTATTAATTAATAAAATTCCACTAACTGCTGTTTAATTGAATGCCATTTGATTAATATAAAATATGCTAAATAAAGGTTTGCTGCAATCCATTTAATAGCATTACATTAAGTGCTTCCTTTCCTTTCCTTTCCTTCTCTTTCTTCTTCATGTAGGAAGGCACTGATGGATTTAACTGAAGGAAGAAAGATACTAGAATGGGAGGATGGGCAATAGGGAGGTGCTCAGATTTGGGAGAGGGGATGACAGAGGAGGGGATGTGCCTGGTATCCTGGACTGTCAGAGCTGTACATGTGTGATCTCCTTCCCTCACTACCTCTCAGGTCATTAATCCAACATGAGCAGCCTGTGATGAGGACAGGAGAGGGTAAGATGGGTCAGGTAGTAAGACAGAGCTAAGTTATTAAGCTATTATGATCGAACACTCAAAGCCAAACAGAGAGGTTATTCAGACAAGTCCAAACACAAGTCTAACAAAGCAATCTATGTTTCTCCATTTATATTTAACCTGACAGCGAGTATACAGTACAGTACAGAGTAAAAAAAAAAAAAAGAAAGAAAAAAAAAGACAACAGGATTTGACAGAATTTTTCAATTCTGTACTTGTTCAATTCGATTCAAAAGGTTTTTTGACATGACAAAATTTGGCGCACACCTCTTTCACTCTGCATATGTAAATATACTTTACTGAGAGGACCTGGTATTAGCTTTCCCTATTAAAACAGGAAGAATTACCACACTGTCGAGAAGAAAATAGTGTTCAAATCATTAACAAACTACCAAAGTCTTATATGAAGTCTTTAAGGTAATATTGCTCAAACGAAGAAAGAATAAATAAAGAATGTTTATTTTTTGGCAACCTTGATTATCTTAAGGTATTTATACTTAAGCCTACATATAATTTTCTGCTGTCCTCTTTTCACTTTAACAGGACGATTAGGGTTAGGGTCACACACAACTGTGTCTCAATAATGGCATTTTGTAGTCAGCAGTTTGTAAAAAGTGGGCATTGTTTTCAGTTTCAACTCTTTGTTATTGCTGTTACAGTGTCTGGTGACAACACTGCCCTTACATCACCAGTGACATCAGAAACCCTCAACTTATGTAAACGTTTTGTTGACATCAACACAGCTGGTAGAAAGAAAATGGAATATGATCCACATCTTTCTATCACAATGATGGATGTGAATGTAACGACAGCAGGTTCGATCATTTTGTAGTAACTCACTGATTCTTTTTTCAGGACAGTACTGTCACAAATCAAATTTTGTAATTCATTATATAGGCAAAGGTCTCTTATGTATCTCTTGCTCTCTCTCTCTCTCTCTCTCTCTCTCTCTCTCTCTCTCTGCTTCTCTAGCCACCACGTGTTGGCGAGCCTGCCAGGTGGCATGGCGAGTGGCCACATTAAAACCGGAGGACAGAGACACTATAGCTTCACTGGATGAGTTGTCTCTTTAAATAAGCACTCAGTTAGTGAAGCAGATAAATGCTGCCTTGTAGCCTCAGTATCTGTCTCTGTGTCTCTGTGGCCTGAGGCTGTGCCCTGGGCTCTGGGCCCTTGGTCTGGCACAAACAGGGAAGCCTCTCTATGGAACTGATGCACAATGGAGCCTTTCAGCCAAGGCTGTGGAGTGGACTTTGAGATTGAGGCGAGGGTGGAGGGGGTGCCTAAAATATACAGTGATCATTCAGCGGTTCTCGAGATTGGAGAAGCTTAACCTGCAGTGGGTGAGGAGGTCGATAGTTCAGAATCGCATGTGTGAGATGTATGAAAAATAAATCTATGTTTTTGTTTAGTGTTTCAGAGGCTGAGATAGAAGTTACTGGATTCTACTGTAGTTCACTGGAACAGTCAGTATCATTGAACTGACACTGCCTAATAGAAACATCCTATTCTCTGCACTTAGGCTGCAAGAGTCAAGTACTTTCAAACTTCCTTTTGGTCAAATTCTTCAATTATTACCATGTGATACTCCCATTTCTTTCTATTTAACCATCCATCCATCCGTCCATCCATCTGTCCATCCATCCCCTTACCCCGGTACTCACGTCTCCTCTCGGTGACGTGCAGCAGGCCAGTGGTGTGCCCTGATAGGCCGCCCTCCTCCTCCCCAGCTGGGTGGTGGAACAGCTCTTTGGATAAATCCCCTGAGCTGGAGGGCTTCAGCAGCTTCTGGATGTCTTTATTGGGCTCTATCAACAGAGAGAGAGAGGGAGGGAGAGAGAGAGAGAGAGAGAGAGAGAGAGAGAGAGAGAGAGAGAGAGAGAGAGAGAGAGAGAGAGAGAGAGAAAGAGAGAGAAGAGAGTGTCAATCATGTCAAGTTAATCATGAGCTTGATAATTTTATTAGAGGACAAGAGAAGTGGTTCACGGATGGCACTTATTTTCACAACTTAATTTACTGTGTGTCTCTGGTTCCACACAAACCGAACACAACATAAAATATAAGAATTATGCAGTGAAATCTTTATAAAGAGACATCATTGGATAACGAGGGTGTGTACCTAACAGTGTGCCTAAACATTTTCACCACTGGAAGAACTTGATGTTCCTTTCAACGTCTCTCAGTCAGGTACTGCGGTTTGCTCTTTGCATAACCGATGTTATGTATTCCCACTGAGATAATATCTCAAGCATGCCAGATCTAGGCCAAACATTAATCCTCAGGTTATTGCATCACCTGTCGTTTGTAATCCCTGAATATCGGAATTGCCTGTCTCTGTCCCATCTGCAACATTCATAACAGGAAGTATGCACAACTTCTTATTTTCTGTCAGTCCTGTATTAAATTCAGTGTCTGGAGCTGCATATATGTGTGTGTGTATCTTAGATAGCTCTTGAGATCTTTTCAGGTGTGTGTCCCTAAGATGAGATGGGCCCACTTTGCATTGAGCAGGTATTTCACAATGTATTTCTATAAAGAAGAATGAGCTCCAAGAGTTTTGTCCACGTATTTCACTTCGGTTCATGTTCTCAGTCAAGCCAGCTGAAAAATCTCAAACACATCTCAAACAAGCATTCAAATGAAAAACAATCTCACACAGGCTATTTGCAGCTCTGAAAATAGAAGGTACTTTAAATAGTGTCCCCTTAAATGAGGTAAGCACAAAATCTCACTCTACAAAACTTGATCAAAGTTAAATCTTTGCTCAAACAACTTAGTTCTTTCAGACATCAGTTCTTGTTACTTGAAGTGGAGAAGTAGAGAAAAAGTTGGGGCTGAATTTGATGTAAGAATGTAGAGAGGAAAACAGTGCAGGCACAGTGTGCAGTAATCAGTGCTATCAGTACACTGCTGCATGGAGTATGGTGCAGTAGTGTATGGGGGGCAGGAAAAAGATGCAGAACAGAGGACCAGCATAATAAGTCTTTTGACAACGTCACAGGTAGGCTGCAGCTTTAACTGAACGAAGAAAAGAAAGAGTCAGGCAATTTCCAAAATGCATGTGGCTAAATAGTGGAAAATGCCACTCCATGCAGCATCTTAAACAATGTTTTCTGCTGCTGTACAGACCCTGCAAATCAAATTGGCATGATGTAGAAAAAATAGAAAAAAAATAGAATAATATTTTGACATTTTTCCAAGGCCAAAATAGTATCTATGCAGAAAAGGCCATGCCTATATGTACTGCAATTAATACTGGGAATGTAATATTTAACCACAAAAACATTGCAGTATGACTTTTTTTTGTCATACCATGCAGACCTGGTGGAAAGTAGAGTAGGTGTAGTTGCTTCCCAATGGACTTCACCAGATGGCTGGTAGCATTTATGCTTGCAGTCTGTTCCTAGACTGTAGAATCTCTCAAATCAGACGGAGAGCGTGTGCTACAGCAAGGGCCTGGCCAGCTGAGACACAGCCAAAACATGATGGATTCTCATTTCACCCTGGATACCCCAGTGTTCATTGTTGGCTATTGATTTATCTTCCCAGAGAAGATCCAAACAAACCGAAAAGACAGTAGCTTTTGCTTTCCCTGTTATAATACGTCTGTTCAATATTTATCCTATCTACCAGCACTTCATTTTCCATTTCCACCACTGTCACACGTTCTGATGGTCATACCAAATTACTGTTAAAGCTTTCTAACAATTGCCTTGAGCGATTTAATTACCCCTCCAACACCCCCCACACCCTCACACACATAAACAAACAATGCATGGCAGTGACATCCTCAATCATCAGATTAATCATGGTTTTTATAATTAGCTACTTGCGCTTTATTAAGAAATGTAGAGCACATCTGTAGACATAAACAACAAACGCTCTATCAAGTGTGATCAGATTAACCAACAGTGTGTCGTGTTACATCAAGAGCTGACTCTTGCTCAGCGTCTTCGCTACAGAGTGTGCTTCTCAAGGATACAGGTATTTACTATGTTCATGATACTACACTCGACTATAAATAAGACTAGACTATAGACTATAAATCCAAGGTGAGAATCTCTCTGGACCTGCAGTGAGTCAGGCTATACTCGCTGTTCTGTTATACGTCTTGTACTCTGTTCAGTGGCTTGGAAGGAAATCTAAATCAGGATGTTAATGAATGACAGGAGTTGTTATGGGGTCGTGTGTGCTCTCTGGATGTGGCTCTGGAAAGAAGACAAGTTTACACAGACAAGGTGATGCAGCACCCATTTACTATGTTTCTCTATGTGTGTGTGAGGAGGCCATCAGCACACACTGGACATAATGAGCAAATCAGTCACTGCTAGTGAAAGCTCAAAGGACACTCTGGAAATGTGGCCTTTTCAGACCAACCCTGTTTGGACCTATCATGCATGAGTCCCTCTGAATCAGCAAGCTGCACAGAGGGAGAGACGGACAGAGGAAGAGAGAGGCGAGCCAGCGGACGGAGGGGGTCCCATGTTTGCCAACAGTTGAATCAAAGTCAGTGCCTCAGTTCGATAAATCAATTCACATTCGACTGTGCAGGGCAGGCGGGAGGAATTAACAAGATATCTCAACACCCTTTTTGCCAGTTCATTGTGCTTGCTGCTTTCTCTCTATCATGGATTTTTTTTTCAAAGTTGTTCACAAGGTTATTCACTCTGCAATGTTATTTTTACATCCGTAGTGCTCCAAAGATAGAGCCCCAGATTTGCTGTGGGAATGATGAAAGAAAATTAAGCAAAAAAGCAACCAATGAATCAAATCATTCCATGCTGAATGATTCTAGTAGTTCTTTGTGGTGCTTTTTTTGGCTTATACCTTTGCCCAAAGAGGGCAAAGAATGTTTTACTTACTGCTAATATAATCCAAAATGATCACTTTCATCCTGGGACACATTTCCTCAGTGATGTTTGCAGTGTCTCCCAGGATAACATCATCATTATACACAAGTCACAAACTGGTGACCCATGATGATGTTCAGTCTAATTCGGTTTCATATCTATTACTTGATATTACCCCAAATGAGCATGCAGAGGAGATCCTAGCCACCAGCATGAACGCGAAAGGCCCAGATATGTAAATAGTGATAAGTGTAATAAAACCTTGGCAGGAAAAGCAACTCGAATCATCAGAGAGCCACTGTCACTCTCAGTGTCTGCTGAGATAGCGACTTGCCAGGCCTGTCAAGACAACACAGTTTTACTCTACAGGGCAATAGTAAACCAACAGGCACAGTAGCATGGAATAAACAAATTCTTTGATTTCTTTTCAATGGTTGGAGCAATAGTCTGCACAGAGGCACTATAATGGAATTTACTCACAGGCTAAATCACACCTTTACTACTGAAGGATACATATTCTTTCATTTATTGGATCTAAAATAAGCTGATATCCTGTATGGACATGATATAATAAATTCACAACACCAACAACATCTAACAAACACTTGGAGTCTCGGGTATTGAAAGTACTGCATGGTGGCATTCACATATTATACAGTGCAATAACACAACACAGTCTTCTCTGGATGGTCCATACAATGAGACCATGTGTCCAGCCACCGCTCTAATTTGTATCGCATCAATCAGAGCTTCTGTATGGCTGACCTACATTGTGTG
>OMLF01031157.1:6196-20522 GCA_900302615.1 Holocentrus rufus
CTGGGTCAGGTGAAGACTGATGTGGTGGACAGCAAGAAGCCTCGATCAGATAAAAAGAAAGAAACCAGTAAACCTGAAGAGTGATTTTTTTTCAGAGAGCTGAAAGGTAAGGGAGAGAATTCATTTTCACAGATGAGGCTGTTTTGGCCTAGTGAATTTGACACTGTGCATGCCCTATCACTGTGAATCTTCATCCTGCTGTTTTTCACCGATCATGTGGAGGATTTAACCTTGGAAAATGTTTGATTTTCCCTCAGATCTCACTGCCTTGTTACTACTGAAGGACTGTCCTGACGACAAGGACAACTGCTGCTGGGGTGGGAAAGAAAAATGATAGTTCTTTTTACATACATGTCAGTACAGTGCCACTCCAAGGAAAAGGAATTGTATTCGATCGAGGGTGATCTGCTGCTGACCAGCAGAGGAAAGTCCTGTTTTACTGTTTTCTGTATGGTACCTCACTGTTCTCAGGATCACTGAAATGCCTTTGAGTCATTATTTAGAGTGCTGGCCATTTTCCCAGGGCTCAAAGTTGTACATTAGTTTGCTACACAGCTGCCCATACCTATCCTTTTGAGAGTCAAAGGCTTGTTTGTGTTAGTTTTAATCTATGAAAGCTCTGAAGAGTCTTTTTTTTTATTTATTTCAAGCTTAAATGTAAGTAGGCATGAAGTAAACATTAAGGGAAATAATTTAATATATTTTAAGAACCACTGGAGCATCTTTGTGTAGATTGTAGTGTTTGAAGTGTAAAGAATGTTTCTGTGTAAATGTGCTGTAAACAGTTGGCTGTAGATGTGCATGTTATATGGAAGTAAACCAAGACCTAGAATTTCCAGCTTGATGGCAAAACCTGACTTTTTGTCGAAAGACACATTATTATTGTTGTGGAAATAGAGTGTCAAAATCAGTTAAAATGCCATGAATCCAATACAGAATAAAATTCAAGGCCTTTCAGTACTCTCTTTTAATTTTAAAGATCAACATTCTGCTAAAGATGATTATGGAGCTTTTCATCGGTAACACTTACATAGAGAAAAAATAGGATACTGGGCATTAATATACAATATGACGAGGGTTGGTATCATATAATTGTAAGGTGAACAGTATGTTTTTTTTTTTTCATCTTTAATGCCCATGATGTCAATCATGTCAAACATAGGAGTCAGGAATTGTTACAGCTATGATTACTAGAGCTGATTCTGTGAGACTCTGCAAAAGTTGAGAATGCCAGAAAACCAAAGAGGTCTTTGGAATAATTTGTCCCTGCAATAATACTAATTTCTCTATGCTGCATGTATATTACTAATAAATGGAATATTTTCATGTTCCTAAACTCAAAACCAAGATTTTAATGATTATGACATAAATGGATCATGGATTGATTTATTTGTTGTGTGTTTATTCACTTCCTCATGCAGATCTTCATTTCACTGTTATGGTCGTTAGAGGAACAGAGGAAACGACATGTAAAGTATTGGGTTGGGCAATACTGGAATGGATTCACATACATTTTTTTTCTAGTAATGCACATTAGTGCAGTTTCTGTAATTAATTATGTTTTGTTGTTTTTATAATACTACATCTGCGTAATTTAAAAAGCACATGCTTAGTAAATTCTCATCAATAAATCAAAAGTTTGTATAGGAGTAAAAATATTCAGTTGTCTACTTAATTAGTGCAGGTTTGTTTTAGCTCTACAGTGTTTTGATTGATGTTTTGATTGGTTGATTAAAAATAAATAAATAAATAATAGAACTAGTGCTCGGCCTATTTTAACCACAAATTACTCAAAGACAATAGCAATACAATGCCACGATGTAACCACATACATTTTTATTAGTTATTACACATTCGCCAGTGAGTCACTACTTGTTTGATTACGATTAAATAGTCTCAGAGAATTTTTAAACTTAAGAAAAAGTGACCTGTCCAGTTTCTTTGGAAACACTTCCTCAGGACAGGTGCAACCACAGCGGGTTTTACAATACCTGTGGGTTCTGTTTGTTTACTTTGTCTCTGAAAGGTTCTGCAGAAAACTAGGGATGTATGAAGCAGACAGGACCAGGCGTGAGGAGGCGTAGACCTTGGTTTATTGGAGAAGACGATTGGATAATCTCTGTGCGTCATTATCTATACCCACCAATAGCGTTCGAGAATCGGAGCTCCGTTTATATTTGGTTGATGAAATGAGCCCTGAAAGACACCCAACCTAACAGTTCGCTTAAGTTACAAATTCGGCCGATCGATTCCCACGTCAACATTACGCTACCTAAACAATATTTCGAGGGGTTCATTTTTATACAGGTGAGTATATCTTGTTGCTTGTTTTGATCTAGTTTAGAAACCCTAAACTATAGCTAACATTAGCTCGCTCCGTTAGCTTATCCTCAGTTAAGCACTGTTAGCTTAACCGGCTAGTCTTAACAGCTTGTATACATTGTGGTTAGCTTAACGTTAGTTAAGGAACTAGGGATAGTTTCCGTTTAGCTCGCAATTTAATCAAAATTAAACCGGAAAAAGATACAGCTAAATTCTATAGTTGATTTTTCTCTCAACGATGAAGCATAGTGACAAATATAATGAATAACAGTGTTGAGTAACGTTTGCTAACGGAAGAGAGGTGGTGAGGATGACTGTGCTCTCATGATGAATCAATGACAACGTAAGAAGTTCGATAACATTTTACGTCTCTCAGCCCCATCATCTTGACTCAGAGCAGCAGACATGGTAGAGCCAACGACGCACAAGTTTGCGTCCCTAGAAGAGGAGCTTGGTTTCTGGAAGGAGCAGGCAGAGAGACACCAGCAAAGGTAACATTACAAAGCCGAAGGGACACACTCGTCCTGATAGAATTATGCCATTTTCATTTCTTTGAGCCCCTTTCCAGAATACACTCGTTTCTGCTGTATGTCCAACATTTACATCTAATAAAATTCTTCATTTATGTTGCATGGTGTGATTACATCTGCGAGTAATCACATCAGTTTGGCTGGAGTGTAACATGGGTTTGTCACTAGGGCTGAGGAGGCACAAGAGGAGCTGCAGGAGTTCCAGCAGATGAGTCGGGACTATGAGGCAGAGCTGGAAATAGAGCTGAGGCAGTGTGAGACACGGAACAAAGAGCTGCTGTCAGACAACAACCGACTCCGCATGGAACTGGAATGCATCAAGGTAGAGCACCTTGATTGTAAATAGGCCTAGGACTCTACAGAGCCGGACACAGCTAGAGTGCTCCAGATAGTGACATAAAATAGGTTTTATCTTGCTATACCCTCACACTTGCGCGAGTGCACACACACACACACACAGGGAGAGGGAGACAGAGGTGGAGAGAGAGAGCGAGAGAGAGAGCTGTTGGGCAACCCACATTCACCACATCATTGCCACTACCACTAGGAACTCGTCACATCTATGAAGCAGCTGACTGCTATTTTTGCACAGTAGTCCGCGGGGAAGGAACATTAATGGAAGGAGTGAATACAGGATTGTGCTAAAAACCCCTAATTGCTCAAGGACGATTGGGGACAGGGAGGTAGGGAAAGAACGTTCAAAAGGATTCTTGTCTTAGTCAATGAATACAAGACGTACACACAACCTCTTTATAAACCGATGGAGGGAATGCAATGATAGCAGCTGGATCCAGTAGTCTGTCACGACACTGCAAATCTGGGATTGCAAATTCAATTGATTTCTCTGTGTGTTTGCAGGAGAAATTTGAGGCACAACATTCTGAGGCTTTCAGGCAGATCTCAACCCTAGAGGGAGATCTGGCTGAGACCACAGCTGTCAGAGACCACCTCCAGAAGTACATCAGAGAACTAGAGCAGTCCAATGATGACCTGGAGAGGGCAAAAAGGTCAGTCAGTCTTATGCTCTCATAAAGGGGCTCCATGGCAATATTAGTTAGTATTAGCGGTTTGCATAGCACTAATCAGGCATGTGGTTAACATTGAACTTGGTGAACACACCCCACATACACTAAAACACACACTGTCCCAACCTCCCACTTTTGTTTCTTCTTGTTTGCCCATCCCCTCCTGTCTCCCAGGGCTACCATCATGTCTCTGGAGGACTTTGAGCAGAGGATGAATCAAGTCATTGAGAGGAATGCTTTTCTTGAGAGCGAGTTGGATGAGAAGGAGAACTTGCTTGAGTCTGTTCAGAGGCTCAAGGACGAAGCTAGAGGTACATATGCATGCACACACACACACACGATATGGTTTAAAGTTTACAGAAACTGCTGATTACAACCATTCTAGACTCTACAAACTGGTTGTTTGCCTGACTCTGTGAATTTTGATAGCGGGGGAAATTGAACAAATTCTGGGGCTATTGATTTCATTCTGTCTCCCTCCCTCTCTCTCTCTCTCGTATTTGTGCCTCCCTGTTTGGGACAGACCTTCGACAGGAGCTGGCTGTACAACAAAAGGAGCGACGGCCCTCCACCAGCCTGGGCAAGGACACAGATCGCACTGAGCTGCCACGTGCCTCATCTGGCAACCCTTCCCTCCCTGCCACGCCCTCCAAACCTATTAGCTCATTTGCAATGACCCCTGCATCCAGTATCAGGCGAGGTGACTATATACAGACTTTCTTGACTACAATAACAACTACCAGTGTGAACTATCAAGCTTTTATTGTGTTTTTAAAAAGCACAAGGCTAGTATTTGGATGCTGGTATTACTAGCATCACCTTGAAGCAGTTTAGTTGCTCATGACATGCAAATTATACTTGACACTCAATAAGTTGGACCCACTCACGCTTTATAAATACTCAGTCACCAGTGGATAGATAATCCCATTATTTAACAAAATTCTATGAATGCATTTAAGGTAAGCACTCAAACTTCCATTGAAACAAGGGGGTTCCCATGCTAATAATATGTCAAGCTGTCATTCAATTTCATACATCACATCTGTGTTAGCATATAAATGATAAACCAATTGAATCTAAATCACTCCTATCTTTGGCTGAGATAATGTGTTTTGGGACTGCACAGCAACAAAAATAGAGCTAAATAATTGTAAATTGTTTTTAAATGTCTTAAATATTTGTAAAAATGAATTAGCACATAGTACATCTGTTTTTTAATTCTGCTGTTTAGGTGATGGCCTCACAGGAACTCCCCTCACTACATCAGCCAGAATATCTGCACTCAACATTGTAGGGGAGTTGCTGAGGAAAGTTGGAGTAAGTAGTGATTTAAATGTAAAACACTGCAGCACAGATGAATACATGCTTTGTAGAACTGCGTCACTGATCAATGCTATTATGATTACAACTTTGGATTCTGTATATATATGATGATTGCTGACAATTTTATGTTATTTCTGCCAGAATCTGGAGTCTAAGTTGGCGTCTTGTCGAGACTTTGTGTACGACACGTCTACCAACAGGCCGGCACTTCCAGCTGGCCCTGGTACTCCCTCAGGTTTAGAAGGAGGCTCTGAGGTCCAGGCCAGCAGCATGAGCCCCCCTCCTCAGTACGACAGGTGAGGAAAACAACAGCAGTGCAGTCTAAATCATAGAGGTAATTGTCTTCATGGTCCTAATGATTTACATCTAAGTCTTTTCTGGGTGGGAGTACTTAAATCCCCTCTCAAAACAGGATGTTATGAACCTCTCTAGAACTGTTAATGCTACAAAACTTCATTCCTTACACAGGGCCTGATTCAGACCTTGACTGCCCCACCCTGCTGTGGTACTTTAGTCATGTTTGTGTGCACCGCACTGTGCCAGTGTTAATTAAGGCATTTCCAACTTAAGTTGTGATGCTCTGATTTTAACTTTGAAGTCCACTGGTGCACTCCTTTCTTCACACACCAGAAATCTTGCAATAGCCTATTTATTGTACTGAAATCAGTAATTATATTAATAAACTTTATTTGTATTTCACTCTTCAAAATATAGTTATAAAGGCTTCTTGTCAATAGATTAAAATGGAGAAACAACAGCAGTAGCATTAACAGAAACTAGCTAAAAGAAAATAACAAAACATCCTATTGGTAATAGGATTTTGACTTGGTTATGTACGTTTTGCTCATGTGTGCTACATCTTGTCTTTCAGTTTAGTGAAGCGGTTAGAGTTTGGACCGGCACCTCCAAGAGGAGTATCCCAGGGCGCCCAGTCTCCACAGGGAGGAGTCAAGATCCTACTCTGAGAGAAAAAGAAAGCAAACCACCTTTCCCCCCCTCTCTCCTTATTAAGCTACTGCAATGGGACTTTGAACTGAGCTGCCTTCCCATCTCACCACATGCCCCGCTGAACTAATTGAATGAGAAAGCCACTTCCCACGCTCGACACTGCACATGATCAGTGCATGGACTCCTGCCGCCTCTGACTAGCATCGGATCGTGTGATGCAATACCACAGCATTCTCCATGTGTAAAATCAAGGACTTTTAGACCATGCTGCACACTTACCTTCCTCTCCTAACCTTTAGCCTGTGGTGAGTAGCATCCCCAAAAAAATCCCTCTGTGTCTGCTAATTTGCCTTCTGTGATAGATCAAAGCAGGATTGGTCTGTTGATGTTGTAAACCTTATTGCTCACAGAAAACAAATGTAGCGTAGTCACAGCACAACTGTTGATAGATTATGATGTACGTATTCAAAATAAGAGTCTGTTATACTCCAATACAGACACTGGAAATGACACTGGTATTGAGACCAAGAACCTGGGGCCTCATTTAAAAATGTTTTTTTTTTTGAGCAAAGAATAGCAAGTTGAAACAAAGATTTGAGTAAGAAAGGAGTCATTCCCATGGCACTAGTCAATAAACACACATTAGTTGCTTTACTAGTTGCTAAGACCATATGACATGAAATTAGACACTGAACTTTGAAAAGTTTTGAAAAATTCTGTGGGTTATACTGCTGAATTCTGAAGACATGAATGGTGAAATGCTCTATGGGCTACCAAACATACAAAGTTTCTCAAGTAATCTGACAAATACAAGAGTCAGTCACGGACCCTTGTGTAGAAAAATGTAATTAGAGCATCAGTGCCAGGGATGCACCGATTGCATTTTTCTTGGCTGATTCTGATTTCTGATGTTTTGTAGTCAGACTGCCGGTTCTGGTCCAAGCCGATGTGATGTAAAATCAAAAACCTTAGTCAGCGCCCATGTGCAGGCGACCTGACTTGTTACATCACATTTGTGGCCTTTAGGACAGAGTTGAGGGACATTTTTCAATGAGACCCCAGAATCAATATGACACCCTGCCTCCACTGCTATAAAAATTCTACAAAACAAACAGGATTTGAAGTTATGCCAGGAATTGGTATTAGCATTTTAGCCATTGATGCCTTCATCAATATTATTACCTACTCAATCTCTAGGCCTTGCCTTATTGTAATCCCATAACTGACCTGGGTCAACAGCTGGTTAAATATTCAAATAACTCATCTGTCCTTGATTCTGCCAGGAAAGTAGAAACAAGGTAATGCCACTGTCATTCAGGCTAGCATAAGTGATCTCCCTCAGTACCATGTCAAAGTGTGTATGACCCAGGTCCTGCCCCTCACATCACCTGTTGTTCCACAGACAGACTTCAGCAGACCATTACGGTTTTAGTCACTGATAGGCAAGGCTTGTGGATTATAGGCACTTGAAAATTTGGGATAAGTCAGGTTTTATGCCTTGGAGAAAGGTTATTCATTCATGCTGCAGACTTAAAATATAGTTTTATTTAGTTATTTTTAACTTTGATACTACTTTTTAGTTGTTGAGTATGGAGGTTAGATCGGTGCATGTGCACCGCTGAATGTACAGTAATAAGTTTCTGATAGGTGGGTCTTAGTTGAGACCTCCTTTTCACCATCAAGATTATATAGTAGGGAGAAAAAAAATGAAATAATGGCAATAATAGATCTTAACAGAGGTCAAAGATAAGCACAGTTCATAGTGTATTTCTGTAGGTATATAGGGCTTATATATTGTGATACTGCTTGTCCTGTCTTCTAGTATGAGATGGTATGAATGGGAAATCCTCTTGAGAATGATGCACATTTTTAACTAACTGCTTTCCCTGAAATGTTTCTGCTCAACCTCAAGGTCTCACTGCTGACCTCTAGAGGCCTCATCGACAAACTTAATACATATCTAGATATGACCTAACACAGCAGTCATCGGAGTATCCTGCAGTGTGTGTGTAGGAATAATGTTGCAGGTTATAAATCTGAAAAAGGAAAATAGAGTACCTGCTTTCCTGCTACTCATCTCATGACCTGCTGTACTTGTAACCCATAACCACTGTGTATTTGGGTGTGGTATGTAACTACTGCAGCTACTTGTGTGTTTGGACTTAAACTGTATGTGCCTGAGGTACTGTACCTATCTTTTATCCTGTTGGTTTGTTTTTGTATTGAACTTAGCAGATAAAAATGTTCTACCATCAAACAGTGTGATCTTTGAAATTACTGAGCAAGACAAACATTAAAAGTAGGAAATCATAACTTTTTAAAATCTTTATTTCTTGTGCAGGTGGATCAACAATTAATAGATACAAATGGTGTCATGTAAACATCAATTGATAACATAAAAGTAGAGAATGAGAGAATACATTGGTTTAGGGTGGATGGGGTCTATTTTAACAAATGTAAATTTGGACATGGAAAGCATAGAAAACGAATATTCCTTGAGAAGTGCAGTACCCAATACTGACATAATTCAGTTCATAATTACTTGTGTTGAAGGTACACCCTAACCCCCCAGACATTGCTGTCATTGCTTAATTGCAGTATAAGTAATGTTAAAAAAAATTCTGGTCACAAGGTGCAAATAATATAAAACGTGACTTAAAAAAGTTGAACAGCGAAAAATGTTTGTTTTTTTTCCTCATTACTGTGAATTCGACAGGTTCATAAATATCATTTAACATGATGGTTTTCACTGCCTCAACCATTGACAAAACTGAGCAGCTGCCCAGTTTTCAACTCTTCGTCAATAACAGTTATCAATATTTTATAAGCCATATATTTGGACTACACACATTTGTAGCGGAGTATACTCTTAAACAGCAACGCTGACTGGAACCAGTTTGGACATAGAAACCGTCGTCTACATATCCAATCTGATGAACCACCTCAGCGCTGTTCTTGAAACACCAACAGCAGTCACAGGCGACAGGACGAGCGTCACTGATATTAGAAATAGATCTATAGATTTACATGATGTCTCTGCTTAAGTGTCTCTAAAGTGACTTATTGTGGAGACACCTGGCTTTGCGGCCAGATAAGAGTGGTAGAAGGTATATAATTAGATGCACCTATTCGTGGGCATAAAACCTTGCATAAGGAAGTTATCAGTCATTCAGTGCAGTACAAAACAGTGTAAAAAAAAAAGAAAAAAAGAACAGCAAATCACACATCATCAGAGGCACCAAAACAACGGCCCTAGTTGATATTCTTAAGTCCTTTTCATTTTTATGTGTCAAGGAAGAGGTGCTCTGAAACAAAATAGATCAGTACACTACTGGAATTGGAAAAAATATATATTTTGAAGTGATATGGAAGAACTAGATAGCATATCAGGATTTGAAGTTATTCTCTGCTTAAGCGGCAGACCTGCCCTGGTAGGTAATACTGCAATCTGACTGTTTGACGCCTAGTTTCCCTTCCCTACTCCGCGGCTTTGGTTCCGTTGAAGTCGCCTTGGGAGTCAGCCTCTTCCTCTGAGGCCTCGTCGACAACCCCCCTCCGGCCTCCTCCTCCTCCTCCTCCCATACGCCGAGGTGTGCTGCTGAAGGAGGGCTCGTTTCCACGCCTTCAAAAAACGCCACAGAGACACACAAACACGCCGACACAGGGGTACAAATACAAACACAAAAACACAAAGCATACCACCGGAATGAGAAGAGCGGCAACGGAACAGTTTTGAAGCTGGGTAAGTCTTGCTTGAAAACCACTTGAGTGATTCACACCATAAGGAGAATCTATGAGGTACAGAAATGTAGAGGTTGTGCTTTTGTTACAAGTCAAGCACGCCAGTTATCTTTCTAACTCATTTGACTCCTGGCCCAGGGGAAATGAGTTTGGTTTATGGCAACTAAACCAAGCACAGAGGAAAAATAGGGTCACCAGTTGGAAATTGCTGTAATGTTACATTTTCTACATCTTTCTGACGTTTTGCTCTAAGGATTTGGCTGGTAGCCGATGAACCGTATTTCCCTCTGTTAGGCTTAGGAAATGACAGGATCAAGAGAGTGCATGGGGGGGATGAAAAGTTACGGGAAGTTAAAAAGCAATGGTGATGGGGGGGCTTTTAGGCGCAGAGGTACCTGCTGTGTTACTCCTTGGGTTCAGGGTTGCCTCTGTAATAGAGATGGACACGGTTGTTTTGCTTCCACTCAGAATGCTTGGTCAGGCTAAATTAACTACTAAACAATATTCATGTTTCTAATGTTTGCTTACAAACATTTGAAGACTACTATAGTGAGTGGGTGCTGTTTAACACTCATAGGTGAAGTGAGCACAGTGATCAAAACTTGAATTAATTAATTTTTGCGCAAAGACGTATAAATGTTAAAATATCCATTTTTAACACATGCACATTTGTACCCAGAAGACACAAAAAAAGCCAGTGATTTGTAAGATACCGTGAGTATTTACCATTGTACAACTTTGTGTTCATATTGCACCTTTTGTAGTGCACATGACAGTGTATTACACATAAATAAAGGATGGAGGAGGAAAGAGAAACAGACAAACACTCCACTGGAATGAAACGACAATGACAGACAGATACGTAGACAGAAACACAGAGAGAGACTCTTTGTCCCTTTGTGTTACCTGAGTTTGCTCTTGAGAGAGTTGACCTCGCGGCTCATGGCGTCGTTGGCCTCAGTGGCCTCATCCAGCTCCCGCTGCAGCTTCCTGCGTGCAGCTGTGGCGCGCTGGGACTCTTCCTCCGACTCCTCTAGCTGCCGCTTCAGCTGCTTCATACGAGTGCTGGCCTTGTCCGCCTGCAGGGAAATGCACATGCATAGTCGTGTGTTTGTGCCATTATTTGTTTGTACCATTATGGCACATCATGAAGGCCACCCCCCCCCCATGCCAACTGCAGGCGAGAAGTGCATCTGTTGATTTTTGTGCATACACATTGTATGGTTGTATGTAGTGAACGCACCTGGTCTTTGTACTGCTCTGCCTGTTTCCTTTCGTCTTCTACCTGGATGATCAGGTCCTTTAGCTTCTTGTCCTTCTGACGCATACTCTTGGCGTTTGCCTGCTTCTCCCTGCATGAAGACAGAGAAGGAGTTTAACGACAGATTAACGGTAGGACTGATATCATTTTTAAATATTCACAAGTGAAAAAGAGAAACCAACTGTGTGGGAACATTCACATCTTGATGAAAGATGAGAACCCTCATACTCATATTTGGCTGAATGTGACCCGCTTTATCATTCTTACACTTTGCAAAATTGAAATTGGACATAAATGACCTCTCATGTTCTCATGATGAGAATGTCTTCTCATTATGTATATATAACACTGAACTTGGATGTTTACATGTCCCTGACCTGTTCTCCTGCTCCAGCTGTTCCTCCAGCTGTGCCACTTTGGCCTCGAGGGCGGAGATGGAGGACTTGAACTTGGACTTGACCTGGTTCTCCATCTCTTGCAGCTTGGCCTTCAAGTCCTTGTTCTGGCGCTCCATCTGCTGCCGGGCGCTCTCGTTCTTCTGGGAGGTGGTGCGCTCCGTCTGCAGCTCGTTGTTTAGCTGGTCCACCTGTGGTGCAAGCGCATGGTGTGACGTGGGGATGGAGACCACGATAAAGGAATGTTGTCAATTTAGTCAGTTTTGTTTTGCACTTAAGCCTTAGATGTGATCTTTGAAGGTAATGTGTAAGATCAAAGGGCTGTGGTCACTAATTCCAGATGTTTTAAAGATGTGGATGAATCTGCAAATGTTGCTATATAGAGAGGTTTGCACTCAAGTTGAATCAAGTCAGGTTTAATTATATTACCCTTAATCACAGCTGCAGTCTCAAAGGGCTTCATAACGGCCACATTTTGCAGCAGTAAATTAAAGTCTAATTACCTGTTGCGAGCTCTTCCTCAGCCTGTCGTTGAGGATCTCCATGTTGCTCTGCTCCTCCTCCAGCTCCTCCTCCAGCTGTGAGATCTTAGCCTCCAGACGACGCTTCTCATCTGCCAAGGCCGACCTGCACATAAAGAGAAATCAAACACCATCATCATTTGTTATCATTCACTGTTGATTCCACAAATAATATGCACTATAAACCAACAGAGTGAAATCTCCACCCACTTTCCAGAGGAGTTGCTGGCCAGTTCATCAGACAGCTCATCTCTTTCAGCCTCTGCCTGTTTCCGTCCCCTCTCAGCGGCAGCCAGTTCCTGCAAACAGATTGAAAATCTATCCGTTACCACAGTCCTCTACGTTACAATAGGTTTCTGCTTTGTTTACGGTAGTTCGCGATGTTACCTCCTGTAGCTGCATGAGTTCAGCCTCCAGACTCTTGGCCTTCCTCTCGCTCTCCTTTGAAGAAGCTAGCACCTCCTCCCTGGCAGCACGGGCGTCATCCAACTCCCTCTGGTAGTCCTTCATCTGGGCCTGAAGGAGCAGGAGAGAGACAAGACAGAGAGAGAGAAGAATCCATCAAATTTATTCCCCAGGAAGGCTGTCTCAAAAAGTCTCCAGCTTCTTTTAAGTCATAACTGTTTAGATTAGCCTCTCCTGATGCTTCTTACAATATGAACGTATTCTTTTTTTCTGTATATATGTATTTTATTGTTGATAATGCTCTGTTATTATTATTTTTCCTTCCCGCTATCTTTATTATGTATTGACTGTTATTAGGATTTGTAAAGTTGTGTGACTTGAAAGGCACTTATAAATAAAATGTATTACTATTATTATTGTTAAAGTGTCACTGAATGACAAAAAGTACCTAATTGGAGCCTATGAGTAAGATATTCTGCATAGCCTTGTGTTGAATCTGCTACTGTATTTCTTCCATCACTACAGATCGGTCCTCACCTGGAGCTTGCGGAGCTGCTTGATGGCCTCATCTCGTCCCTTATTGGCCGTCTCGATCTGTCCCTCCAGATCTTTCATGTCTGTCTCCATCTTCTTCTTGGCTGCTGCCGCTAGGGCTCTCTGCTTACGCTCATCCTCCAGCTCTGTCTCCAATTCCCGAACCTGAGGTCAATGTTCATATTCTGTTAGATTCTTAATTTAACATTCTTTCAGTGGACAAATTGGATCACATTCTGCCAGAAAGAGGACATTGTATTGAAGGAGTAAATGAAAAAAGTCTACCTGCTTGACCAGCTGTCGCTTCTTCTCCTCTCCCATCTCGTCGCGTCCCTGGAGGTCCCTCTCGAACTGGGCCTTGAGGGCCTGCATGTTGACCTCCAGGCGCAGCTTGGCATCCTCAGCCGCCTGCAGCTCATCCTCCAGCTCCTCCAGCTGAGTCTTCATCTCCTCCACCTGGGCCTCCAGGCCTCGCTTGGACTTCTCCAGCTCGTGGACCTGGGAATGGGGGGAGATGACGGGTGGAGATGATTGGAAGGCAATTACTAGTTTAACTAACGAGGGAATCACTCAACCAAACTTGCCCTCCTGGATGAGTCCTCAAGAACAAAATGTGGTTTTCATTAAGTTACTAAATTGTGTGTGAAGTCCTGTTTGAGATTAAAGCAAGTCAAAAACTAGTGGTGAGTGTCTGCCTATGTTGCTGTGCTTTAATGAATAAATCAAATACTCATAAGGCCATCCATTCATTCTCAAAGTTTGCTAAGGCTTTATTTTCCCAAATTCACATCAAAGGATGACTTTGAAGGATTATCACAGCCTGTGGGAACTCTGTGTTATACTTAACACAAGAGTTGAAAAAATCTTTTAATGGGTTAGGGTCATGCAAACAGTCTTAAGTGGATTCATTGACCTTTTTGGATACAACGGCAGCAGAGATGTTCAAACACTCACATTCTTTCCCACGTCATCCTTGGAGCTGACCAGGTCCTCCATCTCCGCCCTCAGGGCCTTGTTGGCTCTCTCCAGCTCCTCCCGAGAATCCTGGGCCTCTTCCAGAGCCCTCGCCAGGGACAGAGCCTTGGTCTCCTTCTCTCTGGCCTCAGCTTCAGCACGGTCTCTTTCGTCCGCATATTTACTGGAGATGCTCTTCTCCTCAGCCAGCATCTGGAGGAGCGAGAGGACAGGAAGCCATGGATGAATTATTTGTTACAATTAAAGTTACATTCCAAAACATTGTACATGTATTCTAAAAATTGATACCTTAGATTAATCAGTTAAAACATTTAGAATCCGACAATAGAACTCATTATCCATTATC
>OMLF01031164.1:2867-34664 GCA_900302615.1 Holocentrus rufus
GAGGGGGGCAGAGGGGGGCAGGAAAAGACGAAAAAGACGGGAGGAGATTGGTCCGAGACACGGCAAAGATCACGAAAGCGGATTTTTTTTGTTTTGTTTTGTAAATAGACCTTCCAAAACTCGTCAGAAAAAAAGCGTTTCACCTTGGCTGCTGCTTTGTGCGCTTGATATAGATGAATGAGCTGACATTCATAACTACGTTGCCACTAACTCCAGGCAGTCCCCCCTTCCCTCTCCCTCCCTCTGCCCCCCTCCAACCTCCTACCATATGCTGGAGTTTCAAAACTACAAAAAAAAAAAAAAAAAGAAGAATTTTAGTTAGACAGTCGCCACTTTGGTTCAAATGTGACAAATCTGAAGACAATGTGGGCTTTTCATGATGTATTTCCAATCTTTTGATAATCACAGTGGGCCACTGCAGAAGCACATTACTCACTGACAGTAATATTGTATTGTTATTCCACTGAACACCTCAGCGGACTCCATTGTTAAATCATTTGTTTGGCATTTCCATGCAAATACACACACACACACACACACACAAACAAGCACACACACACAAACACACACATGCATGATCATGCAAGCACATGCGCACATGCATGAACACCTGCACAAGGACACATATCTCTTCCTGCTGGTAGTTAACATGCATTATAACTTAAACGTGTGTGAGGTGTGTTACTGGCACGTGTGTGTGTGTGTGTGTGTGTGTGTGAGAGAGAGAGAGAGAGAGACTGCAAGTAAGCGTGTGTGCAAACTATTATAAATGTCTCCGCTGCTGAAGAAAGGTGAGGTTTATCTGTGTGTTTGTTTGCCTGTGTGGGTGTGTGCGCATGAATGCAACCAAGTGTGTGTGTGTTTTTTTTTTTTTTTTTTTTTTATGAGCCACATCAAACTATTATCCATGTGCCCAGTGGCAGGGCAAGGTGAATGGAGCCTGGTCAGATGCTGAGTGTGTGTTTTCTTGGTTTGGGGTAGATAGATCCAATCCTTTCTCCTGAAAACAGAAGGGCTGGGGAGGTGAGCTGAACAGAAAAGACAGGAGGGGCTGTGCTTTAATAAATCCTCAGTAGTCTCATTGCTACAACATTGCAGTGGTCTGGCACTGTCGCCATAACTCAGCCAGCGGGGCTGATGGGATCCGGCTCTGAATGGGCCAGATAGCCTTCACAGTCCCAGCATGCCATGCAGCAGCAGACCCAGGTTGAGATAAATCACTGGTGGACGGCTGCCTTCCATTGTGGCTTTACTGAACCAGACTCTGGGCTGTGGTACCTTAAAGGACCCATATTATTCCATTACTCTGTTTTCAAATCGACTCTGGCTCAGGATTAAGAATCATCATGATATTTTCCAAGTAAAAGTTGAGGTAAAAGTTTAATTGAATTGGTTAACAAATTTGAAGTTCTCACAGTACTATAGCATGACTTACCGACAACAGCAGCTCCTCTGATTCAAATGCTGCAAACTGGATTTTAGTAATTCTTTAGTTCGGGGAGCCAATCAGGACCAAGTCTAGTTGCAGTCTGTTTACTGTAATTAGTTTGAAACTACCCGGAAAATAAGGATGGAGTTAAAACAATAACTAAAACAAAAACAAGTTTCTTGTTTTTAGTTTCTTTGACCATTAATGCACATGCAAGCAAAGTGAAATCTGAATTCCTGTGATATTGGACCCTTAAACTCACATGTATCTTAGGTGAGCCTAAAGATCAGGATAGAATAAGAAAGTTGCAAGAGCAGCAGTGAAGAACATAATGCTTTTATCAAGGATTACTCATGTTGTGATTATAGTCAGGTTTCATGAGCCTTCAGATCCAGTGTCCAAAATGAGCTTTTTGACTTATATTTTTCATAGGAATCAAAAACCTTTTTTTAAACAGGCTAGTCAATTAAGAATAAATTCTTATTTACAATGAGATATGTCACCCTGTCTGTTCCCACTACTGATTTGTTTATGGGGTACTTAAATCAGGTACTTAAATTGTCATCATTTAAAACTTACTCACTCCCAAAGTTGGATCAAATGTGTAATTCATAATGATTTGCACCAGAGTTTGAATTACAAGAGAGCACTCTGAAGACTCAAAGTCGTTGCTTTGATTCAGTTTGATTGGCTCATGGTTACAGAGTATACGATGGGCAAAGTTTGGAAAAAGCCATATAACAAATGCGAGTATCTGAAAAAAAGTGATCAGACATCGTGGCAGGCGCCTGTCCCAAAACAGATTGTACTTGCATTTGGGGTTTTGCTTTCAGACACCAGAAACCTTCAACACAAATACAGCAAACAAACACAAACCTCTTTAAGTGGGAAGTAAGAGCTGTGGATTGGTTTTTGATGTAGTTACATGTCAGTCAGAGAAAGTCCGTAGACTCTGCTTCCTGTCATTCAGCTTCATCGTGTACAGTTTGGGAAATTCACTGTGGTTGTAACATCGCACGGCAAAATCTCTTAACCCTAGAAATACTTTGCGACTTTGAGAAACTATCAAGCCATTAATTGAATGGCTTAAAACTCCTGTCTCATTGCATGAGTCTGAATATCTAACAACACTTGTTTGTGCAGAAGGATCTAGGTAAAGGAAGGAGGGACATTTTAAATGTGGAGATATTTCAAAGCTAAAAGTCAAAATAGCTGTCAGCTGAAGGCCTCTCTGGAGTTTATATAATAAAAAGGGCGAACGAGAACGCTGTTTAGTGCTTTGACAAATGTTTTGGAATGTTATCCCAGTCACCAACATAAAAAGTCAGCGGGGAAGTATGAGTCCCATTGCTTTTCAAGGGCACTATAGAGCATTAGTGAAGCACAGAGAGTTACAACTGAGCCGCTGAGTTGTGTCACTGTCAGAGAATGAGAGCCATTCACAAGAGTGATGTGAACCCAGCCTGAGCCCGGCCAAGATTATGAAACGGGAGAAAGCGAACATTTCTTACTTCTCAATCAAACACCTGCTTGCCTTCCTCTTTTCATCAGCAGATTGTCTCTCTTTGCTAGAGTATAATCAAGAGGTCAAGTTGCTAATTTCCTAAGCACACCTTTTGGTGCCCATTCACTGCTGGGGGTGGCTTTGGGGGGGAAATTACAGGGTAGCTTCTTCCTAATAGCACACCCATGGACTGAAGGGAGGAGGGGCAGGAGATAAAGACAAGAGAGAGGAAGGGGATGATTGCCCAGCTGAGTGACGCTGGCGTCCGGTGGCATGAATATGCTTGGCTGGCGTGGCTCCATCCCCCGATTGTGAGGGCAGATGTTGCCGTGGGCCCTCAGGCATGGCCATGATGCGGCGGCAGGTTTGTGTGGCTGCCGCCCAGCCAGATGCCATCTAAAGTGTCACTCCACATCCGCAGTGCGCAGTAGGAGTCAAACCGGCCTTGACCAGAAGGGGCCGAGGGTGCGCCTCGCGCCATGTGTGGCTACAAAGCCCGGGCTTCTGCAGAAATGGTCGAGGCTGCCAGTGCCTTTCATGTGGATGTGAGAGTGGGCGGGCTGAGGGGGAGCTGACAGAGACAAATGGCTGAGCAGAGCGTCGGTCACAGGATGCAGCTGCTGCACATCAACTGCTTCCTCATCACAATTAGAATGACTGCCAGCCTCGGTATAGAGGAGGAGGGACGGAAGCTTGAGTTTTTCATTTTGTTTATGAGGGGTTTGAACGCGTTACAAATCTTCCAAGCGAAAGAGGGACTTGTGACTTTGTCGAAAACTTTCAAAACTACTCTGGTTTTCTTTGAGAGAGGATATTGGAGTCTGTCCTTGCTTTAAGCTTCTCCAAACCATTAAGGTTTTGGCAAAAAAAAAAAAAAAAAAAAAAAAAAGGGTATTTGAAAAAAGGAAGGCAATGCACTATTCACTCATGCAAAAGTTAAAGCTGCATTTTTGGCAAGAATATTATGTAGAAATACAATTACAAGATGTGACTTAGGACTGCAACAGAGAAGAGCATCCCATCCCCACTAATTGAGAAAACATAGATTCACCAAAGATTAGATTTACCCAAATAGAATTCTAAAGTGATGGAAGTCAAAACTGAAATACGTGCTGTCTCCTCAACATGAGCAAATGAAAGCTAGACTCAATAACATTATCCTCTCTCATGCTCTTGGTGTCCTTTAGTACAAAACATCACAGAAAGGCCAGGTTGGTAAACTTGAGCTTGTCACGTTGCAGGAATTCTTGGTATAGAGTATGAAAGAATGCATGTCACATCCGTTTCATCAGCTTTGAACTCACTTTTAAACCTTTACCTACTAGAGATTTGTGGTTTACCATCAATTCCTGGATTATATTGCAATGTGAAAAAAAATCCTTTGTTTGAAACAATCCTTTTCCTCTTAAAATTCTTCAGCCTTGTCAGTTCCATCAGTAGGGTCGTCACTACAAATACATGCTGCACGGCCAAACTTTGTTGAAACCCACAGAACTGTATTTTTAATTGTATTGGAGACCCCAAAGTTTCCGAAGATGTCCTGCTGAATTCCAGGGAAATGTGTCTGAAATGATGTACAAGACATCTAGATATTATCTATTTCATGTAATGCTGCAGCCATAAAACAATAACATCTTGGCTTTGAATATTTCACTCAACATAGAATCAACCAGCTGATACAATACGGATGTGACATTGTCGTACAATATGGGGAAAAAAAGTTTTTTCTAACTTTGAAGCTGTTTAAGGGGACATTTAAGGAAAAAAAACAGAATACAAGAGGTTATCATTTGTTGCTATACTAGCACAATCATGATCTAAAGACTAGACATCCAATAAACCTCCAGTGCTCCAGACTCTAGCTCTCTAACCTCGCTAACATAATTTAAAATGTCAGAACAGTACACATTATCAGCGACCCTTGTGGTGCACAACAACAACAAAAGACACACTACATTTTCAAAATCATTGAAGCACATAATAAACCCAGATTTATCTTGATTTCAGTTATGGTAGAGTTATGGTAGATCATGTCCGAAGCCCAGTATGGGCTGCATAGCATATTTCCTCATTTACTTCTGAAATCATTGGCCAGTCAGCCACTTTCCTCTTGCTTCCATTTGGGGCTGCCAACGTGTCAAGTCTTTATTTTACTATTTTACTTTTACCTGACATCTTCTCTCTCACAGTACCGTCATCCCCACATTCCTATAACAAGATTAGTTTAAGGAGCAGTTGTCGTGGCAGACTTTTCTCAAACCCTTGTCTTAAAAACACTGACTGCCAGTTTCCTTGATTGAGGAAGTGCTTTATTTTATCAGTAGGAGATTATCAGTTAAAAGAGACATCTTTTATCTTTGGGCTTAGGGGAATAGAGTTTAGGAACAGAGAGTGCTGTGTCGATGCTCTTTAGTGCTTGACCTAGTATCCTCTCTTAATCAAATTTCCACCAGATCTTGATGTCTCTGAGGTCGAAGCAAATTCACCCGTTTGAAGTGGGTTTTACAACATGACTTAATTGATTAGGACAGCCTGTAGGACTTCCTTTTCTTGGCAGGGTGAATTTAATTGGAAGACAGAGACATGATTATGCGAAGTGCTGATTAAATGAGAGAACCAAGACCATTCAGACTGTCTCTGCTTTAGTTCCCAAACTACGATCTTAATCAGGGTGGGTTCTGATGATAAAGGCAATTACATTACTTCAACAAGCAGAGGACAACTGACTTAATCAGTGGAGGAATATAATAATTCTACTTAATCGTCTATCCACACTACTGCATTAGGGCAGTCCCAGTACCTTCTGGATCCATCCATGTGGCAGTAGATGGCAAAATAATGCCAACATTACGAAACTTCTGCCACCTCAATTCTTTCCTCTGATCCAGAATCAGATGTTTGACCTTTGTGTATCACCTCTTCTCCCATTTTCAGAGACATTTCAATAGCCATATCTATTACTTCTGAGATTAGGTTAATTTACACTGACCTAAGCCTCTCCAGCTGTATTACCCCTCTTTCTGTCTTACAGAGCTGTAAGTTACACTACAAGTGTTAGGGCACCAAATCAGTATGTGAATGCACCATTGAAGCCTACTAAATTCATGCCTGCATCAAGCTGAACGCTCTACACACATTTAACTGTCTTTTAGGGACATCTTGTGGCAAAACATTATATTACAGCACTGTGTGTTCCTATTTACTATAAAATAACTTCTGTCAGTTATCTTTAATAGGTCTCTAAATGTGAACTTGTGTATTTAGTAATGGAAAAAATCAGCTTATGGTTCGACTAAAGGAAATCCACAAAGTTTGTGGTAGACTGTGGTAGATTGGTCAACTTATCTGTGGATGAGGACAAAAGCACTAGTATCATCCATGTGCATGTCTGTTGACACCTGGGTGATGTGACCTATGTTAAAATGTCTTCTGAAGCCTTCCAACTTCAAAAAACAACAACAACAAAAAAAAAAAACGGATATTTTTATTTATTTTTGGTTTACATAAACCTCTCCTCAATTTTGCAGCTGTGAGTAGCTCCTCTCTTTCCTCAACAGACTGCTTTGTGGGACAATATTGTGCAGTAACTGCACACTCAAAATTAATTGAGTATTTATGTTGACATATTGGGTATACTGCATTTTCATACTTTTACAGTGTGAACACACCACTTGGTTAGAATTAGTATATATTATGCTTTAAGGACACAGTTAAAGGAATACTCCACAGTTTTGGGCAAAATGCCCTTTTTCCAACTTACCCAGACTAAGACAAGACGTTCGATAACATTTTCAGCTCTATACATCCACTGCTTCAGCTCCTATGGGTAGTATATCTCGTGTTAGCTTAGCATAAAGACTTGATGTCTAAGGGAGTCATTAGCCTAGCTCCATCAAAGTGAAAAAGTCAGAAACTGTCTTATTTACACAATGTATCATGTGAATTTGAAATACATGTCTTGGAATTTAAAAAAGTAGTTTTAGGAGAAGTTAGATGTTCTTACCATCTAACTTCTCCTAAGCTCCATTATCACTATGTTCTGGTCAGTAACAATTCACTGCTCTTTATGAGGCTGTTGTTGCTTTGAATAGGTGCTGAGACATGGTGAGAATGGAACTACTTGAAGAGGATTATGAGTTTGTGGCTGTTGTGAAACTCTATTTGAGAGCTTTAGTATCCAGACAGGATGCTTTGGCATGTTTGCCCATAGTATTTGGCAAAACTTGAATATATCAGCCTTGGGCAACATTTAGCTCAACATTAGCTCAAACTAGCTACATTAGATGTGTGGAGAACTCTGTTGTAACAGCCATTAGCTGTATGCCTTCTGTCCTTGAGGAACATGACAGGACAGATCAGCAGATGGCCAAGGGAGATTTTTACATATTCTCTGGGTCTTCAGAATTTTCAACTTCAGAAAGTCAAGCATACACTGAAGAGCAGTTCCACTAATATATGCTTCTTGGGTTCCTATTTTCACACAACATGTACCCTGAGGCTCAAAATCCCCAGCCCCTTAACCATGATTTCTGGTTGTATGGGACAAGTGCTTCACTGCCTTCCAGTGCATGCTGGGATAGGCTCCAGCCCGCTGTGATGCTGAATATAAACAAGAACATATGGAAAATGGATGGCTGGCTGGCTGGATTGGTGGAAAACATGTTTCAGTGTTTCTGATCCCTTCAAATGTTACCATGGAGTCAGCTCTCACTCAACAGTGTTCACGCTGATGTGTTAGCATGGAGTAAGTGATCTACCAGGGACACATGGATGATTTTGGTGTTGCATTTTCAATATTTTACAGTGAACAGGACAATAACTTTGTGCAATCTTCTGTTGCCATCAACGTCCAAATTGCCATTTTCTGTTTTATCACTTTCATTTCACTGCATGGTTTAAAAAATAAAGAAATAAAACTAGACAGCATGCTCAAATATTTCCCTTGTTTATTATCAGCAATTAGTCAAATACATATAAACAAACAGTAGGAAAAGGACAGAGTTCATCAGCGACTTTGTTTTTCACAAGGTAATCAATATCGCTTTAAACACACCCACATTCACGCTTCCAATTTTGTTTTTTATTTTTTGTTCTGTTTTGTTCTTTTTTTTTTTTTCAACATCTTGTGCAATAAAAAAGAGAACATATTATGGTACATAAATAATAAATAAAAAAGAAATATTTTGCACTTTATTTACAACTCATATTCCAAGAAATATAAATTAAACATTCCTTTAACTTACTAGCAACAAACTCCACAGAATAGTAAATCGCCAGTCTCTGGCAATGATATGATGTCTCCATACTCATAAATAATACACTGTTCACTTTGAGTGGATGGACTTTTACTTTACATCAGACAGTTTTTGATCATACTGTTTGCTAACTATTTAATGCATAAGCAGCTGCCTCTCGGCTATTAATTTGCATATACAGTAACTTATATTCGGACTGAGGCCAGAGGCAAATGCAAATAATGTCAGTGCATCATAAGAAAGAAGAACTCTATTACCTTATTGTTACTGTATGTTACTGTATCATCAGAATCACAATTTCAATATGGGAGATCTTTTCATCCTGGGAATAGGGTTTGACTGGTAGGGTTTTTTTGTGTTTCAGCTGCTGATAGGAAATAATTGTTGAATTTTCATGCAAAACCTCTAAGTATTCAGTGTTTCATACAACTTTGTCGTTGTTGTTTCAGGGTTGAAAAGCCTCTGAAACAACATTTAGACCATCACGGGACATTAAAACTCAAAATTAGGCTAATGAATTAATTTAGCAGCTCTTTAAGGCAGGGTGAACCACCACCCCCAGTGGTAGGGAACCTTTGGGATACACTACTGCCTTTCAAAGAATTGATTTAGAAAAAACATTACTGAAGAATACGCGTAAAGAAATTAAAATCCCAGGGTGAGGTTCACATTTTCCAGACTTTTTTCTTTTTCGTTTTTCTATGGTTGTGGTCATGGAGGAACATCTATTATACAAAATTAGCACAACAATGACTGGTTGTTATCTGGTATTTAATAAATGAACAATATCAGCAAACCAGTCATCAGTCCGACCTTACCTTGGACCCATCCAAATCAAAGCATAGAGAGAAGGCATAGAAAGAAAAGGGATCAAACTGAGCGTTAGTGTCTCTCAAACAAGAATTTACGTAGAATCGGTTGTTCCCTGATGTACTACTGCATACAGCTGTTAGACTGGATTTGAGGGTATGAGAGTCAGTAGAGACATGAGCAGTGGCTATGAGACAGACATGACATCACACCATTGAAGACCAATGGAAATTCAAAAACACAGTCGAGATTCAGTCAAACTTGCAAAGCATGAGTTCTTACTTTCATTAAATTCTTCCTTCATGTTAAAGGAATACTCCAATGTTTGACTATTTCTTTAGATTGGACTTGAAAAAAAAGAAAAGAAAAAAAAGAAGGTAATTTTAGGAGAAGATAGATGGTTGGAACTACAGATGGTAGAAACTACTGAACACATATGTTCACTGGTTATAGTTCCTACCATCTAACTTCTCCTAAAACAACTCTCTTTTTGTTTTTTGTTTTTTAATTCCAAGACATGTATTTCATTACTGTGTAATACAGCTTCAGAGTTGCTGTAAGGTTTATTTTTTCACTTTGACAGAGCTAGGCTAATGACTCCTGTAGACTTCAAGTCTTTATGCTAAGCTAACATGAAATGCTACCCATAGGAACTGAGCCAGTGGACGTACAGAGGTGAATGTAGTATCAAATATCTTGTCTCAGTCTGGGAAAGTTGGTAAAAGGGTATTTTGTCCCAAACGTTGGAGTATTCCTTGAAGACTTTGCTCCTCTTTTCTGCTCTCTGTTTTGACAGCATTAGGGTAATGCAATGCGTTTTTACGTAATCCTGCAGTGTTAGTTTGAGTCAGTGAGGAGAAGTATTAATCATTTACAAAAATAAAATCATGATATTAAGCCACAGTTGAAGATACTATTAGAGAACAAATGAAGTCAGGCAGAGACTGGGACATGTAGCTGTACATACTACAAAGGTAAAGTGGAGACCACAGAAAAAATCCATATTTACATTGCGTCCCGTCATGTCACATACAAGAGGTAATAGAAGAAAAATATTAACAAACGTTTGTGAGTTCTGTTTGCAAAAAAGTCTACTTTTTTACATTTCTAGCACAAGACTGTACACCATCTTGTATTGAGAGAGGCAGTTTCCTATGGTGAAGCTAGACATTAAGTACATATCATGCTGCACTAATATAGTGCAAAAATATGCCTGAAAAACGGAGAAGGTAGAGACAGGCAAAGTGATGATGGCTCTGAGATTCGTTACACTTTTGGACTCTGGTTTTATCTTTTCTTAGATCCAGTTCAGAATTAAATGGAGTGGTTTCAATGGGACAAACATTAGGCAAGTGTCCTACAGAGATGATCCCACTCAGCTGTGGAGGAAAACAAAAAGAGATGAAACGACTGGAAATTTGTGCTTTTAGAGCAAAATCGTTATGTTGCCAGGTGACCCTCTCCAACATCCTTCGTTTTGATTTTAGCGACAGTAGTAAATGGCAGAGAAGCAAAGGCAGACTTCCTTAAGAAGATAAAGAATTTATGAAGGCTCTTGTGAAACAAAGTATCGAAATGTAAATAAAAAAAAGAGAGAACGAAAACTAGGTTACTAATAGACATGGATTCAGCTTTGACTCCTTTTTTGCTCTTTGAGGTTGCTCTTTCCTTTGAAATCAGTCTATGATCTTCCCAGGCTGTCAGGATGTTGGTTGAACCACGCCCACTGGCAGCCTGACATCGAGGGTTTTTATTTCCACAGTAACCTGTCTGTCCTGCAATAGGATGGCTGTGTGTGGGGCAGCGTTGTCATAACCTGGAGGACTTCTACATGTCAGCATCTCCATCATAGGCCAGGGTCAGCGGCTTCAGTCTGTTGTTCATCTGTCGTCGCTGGGGTTTCTTTGGCTTTTTGCTACAAGGAAGCAAGAAAAAAAAATCATCAGAAGAAGTGAATGTGACTGCTACCGCTTAGATTTGCTTTTCCCTAAAACATCAAACCTTCAACATGAGAAGCAGAGCGCTGTTGAAGCTGAACCAGGATGTTTCCACACTCCCGACTTGTCTTTGGGTTGGTTTGCCTCATAGTTAGAGTCCCATGCATTGCTGTGCTGAACGCCATGCACTTAGTAGTCAGTATAGGCATGCAATGGGGGGGTACTCAGATGACTTAGTAACTAATGCTGTTTCTTATTATCTTTAAAGGATAAAACTACAGCACACATCTTAGAAGCATAAGTTAGAGAGGCAAATTTGTCAGCTGTTGCCCTGACGCGCGATCAATGCAAAATCCAGAACCTTTGACAAATTTTACATTGTGGACATAGAGGCTTGAGGAGACAGATGTAAAGCAGCTCTAAAGCCTTAAGAATTTCCCACTCACCTCAATGACAACTACAGTATGACACACAAAAACAGTACACAGTTAGCTACATGGCACAAGTAAACTCAACAAAACTCTTGGCTGATATTGCACTAAATAAAAAAAAATCTCAATTGAGATATTTTGAGTTGAATGATGAATGTATGGCTGAGATGTGAACAAACTAGAGCCTCAATCTGACCACTAGAGAGCAGCATTGTCTAGAGGGAGAAAGCTACAGTAATAAACTGTATCAAACATCTTCATCAAGCTGGATAACATTTTGGCTGCTCTGAAGCCAGTATCAGGGATTTCATGGTGCCGTGAAATGAAATGAGATGAAACACTCAGGAATTATTGCAATGAATGTGAATATGTTTCTGCCTTGGCCATCAGTGTACTGTGCTTTAAGATCTTTATGATGATTACATGAAGAGTTTCATTCCAAAAGGCAATATCCACTCACAACTCTGATGAAATGACTGCTGTCAGGACATTAAATCTCATTGAACAAACACATTACAAAAACAGCAAACTTATTATCTATTGGCTATAACCTTTGACAAGAAAATAGAGACATTTTTAACTGTTGGTGATTGCCCCTGTCTATCCGCCTGTCAACAGGATAATTCAAACTATTGGACAGATTTACATGAAAATTGGCGGGATAGTTGGTCACTTGGTAACTTTAGCATCAGGGGTGTGGTAATGGGTGGGACTTACATAATCCCAAAACTCAATGGGAGGTTGGTCATGGGTTGAAGCAACACTGACCAACTTTCCCCGGGCAAGGGACTTCCAGCTGTGACAGAGGCCTGAGCTCTACTGAGTGCCTTCTTGTCAGGCATGGGGTCATTTGCAATTTTTAAATGTTAGGTAACAAATTTTGCTGGTAGACTAACCCAAACCCTAAAAATGGAGACATATAGAGTTTTGCAATGAAACCCATCATTTCCTAACTTGTTTTTGGCAGCATGCTGCAACATCTATGGCACTAAACCCAGGTTCTGCAGCTACTGTCAACCACATCTTGATTAAAGTTTCACTACTAACATTCTGGAGTAGGGTTTGACCGATATTTGGGTCTGCTACTTTAATATTTCCTCTGGAAAGCACATGAACTTATGTGCAGATGTACTCGGTACATAAAATGAATCTTAGAAATAAAATCTGATTGACTGGTTGATTGATTGATTGATTGATTGATACTGCAGTGGCAGTAGTAGTCTTAGTAGTAGTAGAAACAAAAAACTAGAAATAGAAACACTTGCATGTAAACTTAAAGGAATACTCCCACATTTTGGGCAAAATACCCTTGTTCCGACTTACCCAGACTGAGACAAGATGTTCAATACCATTTTCACCTCAGTATGTCCACTGGTTCGGTTCTGATTTCGTGTTAGCTTAGCATAAAGACTTGTAGTCTACAGGAGTCATTAGCCTAGCTCCATCAAAGTGAAAAAAAAAAACCTTACAGCAAATCTGAAGCTGTCTTATTTACACAGTGTATGATGTATATTTGAAATGCATGTCTTGGAATTAAAAAAAAACGAAAAACGAGTTGTTTTAGGAGAAAGTAGATGGTAGGAACTACAGATGGCAGAGACTGCAACCACTGAACATGTGTTCATTGCTTATAGTTCCAGCCATCTAACTTCTCCTACAATGACTCATTTACATGTATTTCAAATTAACATAATGCATTGTGTAAATAAGACAGCTTTGGAGTTGCTGTAAGCTTTATTTTTTTTACTTTGACAGAGATAGGCTAATGACTCCTGTAGTCATTCATCTTTATGCTAAGCTAACACTAAATGCTACCTGTAGGAACTCAAGCAGTGAATGTACAGATGTGAAAAACATCAAACATCTTATCAGAAAAAAAAAGTATTTTGCTCAAAATGTTGAAGTATTGCAATAATACTAGTAGTACTAGCAGCAGTAGCAGTAGTAACAGTAGCAGTGATAGTCATAACAGTAATAGTAGCAGTATCAGCAGCAGTAGTGGTAGTGGTGGTAAATAGCATTAGTAAATAGTATTAGTAATAATAGTAGTAGTAGCATGGAATTCTGCAGGAAATATTACATGCTATTCATTTATTTGTGGCATGAAAATAGCCAAAAAAAAACGATTTTCGTAACAAAATATCAACTATAGCCAGCTTCAATACAAAAATAAAAGTATTGAAACCCATCGGTCAAGCCCTAATCTAAGTCTACAGAACTCCTCTATCATGTGGTCTAGTCCATGTGAACTGGACTGCTCACCTCAGGAACTGATCCACTTAAATGATTGGTTAGGCACTCTGAAGGAGTTTGGGCACATATGGCAGAATGCATGATGGGTTGCTTTGGCCTCAGTAAAGCCACGACTAAGTGATGAGGGTTTCAAATGGATGTGGAGGGGGTGACGGGGGCGGTAGTGACTGCTGCTGCTGTGGCTGCTGTGGTGGCAGCTGCTGAAGTTGTGGTTCATGTTGTTGTTTGTCCAGCTGTTCTTTGAGCAGCTTTTGCCGCTGAGACTCCTCTTGTTCTAGTTTCTGGCAGTCGGGACAGGTGTAAGGCACCGTGTGGCTATTATGGTCCATCCAGTACATCCCGTCTGTGGATGACTTGGGGCTCGACTTGCAGCAAAGGCAACAACCACAAGAACTGAACAGTGAGGATGAGATTGGAGGGGGGAAGGGGGGAAAAAGGAAATGAAGGGACAAATGATGAGGAAACTCAAAATAAAATGAAAAATGAGATGAATTGAATGAATGAATGAATGAATGAATGAAGGTGGGGATGTAATGGAGGGTAAACCCTGCTCACTTCATTTTATCTGCCATTTAATTTGTGGAATAAATGTGATGCAAATTGTTATGTAATGATTCATAGTATATATCACAGTAACATCAAACTGATATAAGCTAGATTTAAAAAAAATCTATTTGGTGGCCTTATGATGGTCACAACAAGAGCTCATAGTTTACCTTCCTTTTCATTCACCACCATATCATTGAGTGTAAGTGACTGACGAATGGTGGCCAACGTGATGGGAGAGAGAGGATACACATAGACAGACAGTGAGATCCAGTCATACATGAGAGTTAGACAGGTATCTTACCATGCTAAGTATGTCATGGAGACTATGAATACGAGTAGAACAAACGCTCCTGCTGCCACCCCATACACCCAAGTCTTCAGCTTGCCATCTAGAGAAAGACAGACAGAGATAATGATAGTTACACATAATACTGTGAGGCATTTTACTTCCTTGTTTGAGCTGAAGGGGGCGGTAGAGTGCCACACACAAAATGTGGCGTCGGTCCACATCTTTCTGCCCCCCTGCTGTGAGGAAACTATTCTTTGTGAATTCACTGAATCATGAGCCTTTCAAAGCATAACACAAACAGATCAAGAGCATAACTCCATTCATCACAAGTATGCAGTACAAGTCCCTTTGCGAAGTAGAGACATCAGCTGTCACATATTTGTGGCGCAGTAGTACCTTCATCTATAAATGGGCTGTGAGAATAACAGTGTTGAAGAGAAGAGACAACAATATACATGCACATTGTCACTGTTTGTATACATGTAGTATCCTTCCACCTGGGGCTTTGATGAGTGAACACCTAGTAATGCATGGATCCATCACGCTGTACATTGGGTACATGTAACTGTGCATTACCTGGACCGAAGGGCTGAAGGAACCAGGTGCGTCCAGCCCGACCTGGTGTGCTGGCTGCAGGCTGAGTGGGGTTGAAGGCTCGGATGGTCTTGACATCAGCCTTGTTGTCACCAGCTGTGGGGATCTCCAGCACTGGGATGACAGTACACTGGTCCAGCAGACCGTCGGATGTCATTACCTCAGTGTACCCCTCCTCACAGCCACACACACCCGCCTGAGAGAGGACAGAGGTAGTTACAAACCCTGAGGTCTTAACGGGTCCACCCGGCCTGAGACCTGAGCACATTTGGGTCTAAAATGTGGATTTTTCTCATGGGCACAGGTGGGGTCTATTATAATTGCACAGTAGAGTAAGCAAATCTGAAACTGATTTACCCATATGGACATGCGAGGACCCGATCAGCTTTTATTCCATATTAAATTCTCGACATTGACCGACAATTTGTGTTGGAAATGGAATTACTTGCTAAAAACCGTACAGTCTGTCTGTTGTTGCAATCAAACAATTGACCCAGTTGACCCAGTCCAATCGTTTTGGATTATCCTCAGGTCCGCTTTGGACTGGGTCTGATTACCCTCATGTCCATTTCGGACTGGGTCTCTGTTTAAAAACAAATAATTTATTCATATCGGGTTTGGGTAACAACACTATAGGCCAACCTTGGCAAAATATTTTGAGTACCACTTGTGCTGTGCTGCTTTTTCTGCAGGGGGTGTTACGCTATAGGTTAGGGAGACTCGTTCTCCGCTACTCTACAATGATTGGCTGCAACTGCTTCACCACACAGCTGCATCGTGGTGACACACATGAGTACTGCATGTGCACACTTCTCACAGAACTCACATGTCCGCAGCTATTTGCATAGTTCAGAGACGCGAGTCGTATTAGCGTATTTAGATGTCAAATTGCGTACCTGCTACGCAAAATGCATACAGGTTGGCAGGTCTGTTGGTCCATTTCAGAACAGGTCCAACTTTTTGGACACATGAAGACCTCTACCCTGAGCCCTTTTTTTGATAACTTGATTCAGCCAGGGATAGTAGACTGAGCTCCATCCTCTTCTCCATCACCACTCTACTTTATGGTCATATAGTTTACCAATCAGTTTTGTTTTGTGCTGTAAAGCAATCCAATAGATTTCCTGCTAAAATTGACCTGGTGAAATGAGGTATAGAGGCTGGTAGAAATGCCAAAACTCTGCTCTTGTTTCTCAATAGGAATTATACTAATGTCTCAAAACTAACACGGTGGTAATTTAGTGATGTTTAACCGGTACATGCAGCATCTTTAAAGAAATCACAGAGCATCTGGGTTGAAGATTGTATCTTTGCTTAATTTAACTGTATAATCTCATCATGGAATAAGCTCTGTAACTGTGCCAGAATAGGGACATCAGATGCTGCTGTCTGATTTGCAGAGTTGGGTGTGTGTTTGGGGGGAACTCACCCCTCCTCCACAGCTTCCCCTCATCCCTGACTCTAATCATCACCCTGCAGGGGTCCCCGATTCCCCGACAATCTCTGGAGGATAATCGCCCTTAGAAATACCCACAATGCAAACAGTGGCTATAATCGTCCAATAGCAGACAGAGCAGGAAATGAGGGATCATTTGCATATCCTCAGTGGCAAACAAAAGGGGCATGGTACAGCCCTGTCTGTGTTGTGATTTCATATACGTTTAGGTTTAATTCTCTTCAGGTGTGTGTGTGTGTGTGTGTGTGTGTGTGTGTGCTGGGCAGAGGAGGGGAGGAGGATGCTGTAATGTTCACACCCAGTGTGAACATACCTGTACTCCTCACATCCCCTCCCCACACCACTGCCACCACTGACATCTCTAGGTTCCCTCGAGCAACCATATGATAATTACTTATAGCTGTATTATGCTATAACCAAAATCCTCCATAACCCTCCATTCTCCTTCCATTATTCAGTTCTGTGTTGTTCGCATTGTAAAACCCTCATCCGAAAACATGTTCACAAATATGGACAAAAAAAACAGCCTCACTATGCAGAAATCCAGACAACGCATAAAAATAATCATGCAGCCTCATAATTGCAGTGATGCTGTTGTTGCACATCTGAGGTAGAGTAATATATCGGTTTGCCATCATAATCTGTCTGATGTTTGCATTTTATTAAAAACTGGATATCAGCCAGTTAGTGTTGACCATCTCTTCATTACACATAATTATAAAATTCATCTATATTGCACAATTACACTATTAGGAAAGACTAAATACTGTTTCAGAGGCTTTTCCACAGGGGACAAATGTATAATTTTGGGGAAATATATTTGGCACTGAATGTTTTTGGCATTTGGCAAATGGAGAAATTCAAAGATGTTGGCACAAAATACAGTCTATCGCCTGCGTCAATCCAAAAATGTCAACCTTCAAAAAACTATATCAGTAAGAGACTATTACACATCAGGTATACTGTGCTTCACTCTAGTCAGCACTGCTTATTTAGATGTTACTCCAATCAGAAGCAGATTCTTGAGGTCTGACTAAAGGGTGGCAGGCTGACATGTCAGCCTGACAGCTCTCTGGGCAAAACACTACTGATTATCCTCCTACATTTTGGATCTTCCCCCCTGTTTCCAGTGGAAATTGAGTTTGATTGCACTAAAAACAAATGGCCAGAGAGCAAAGCGTAAGAATGACAAGCTACTCCTTCAAAGAGACGCATACTAAATAGATCTCTGGCAAAAAGACACACTCTTTCATGACTGGGTGTGAACTGAATATTCCGTCTGCATTAAATGTTGCCGGAGTGTGCATAATTAATTGAAAAGAGATAGAAACAGAACTTAAAGGGAAATACTACTTAATTTAATAATTCACATGTCATGCTTATGGTCTAATTTGTGAAGTCTGTCTCAAAGCTCAAAACCAGAGATGGAAAACTCGTGATGCTCGGTTTCTAAAATCAAATGAACTTTTCCATGGTGTCACTGTCACTTCTGGACAAGAATGTTTACCCTCTGGGTGATCTCAACGTCTTCTAGCCATGTTCCCTATTTTTCTGTATGAAGCAGCTCCAGTCTTTGATGGCACTGCAAAACTAAATCTTAGCTCTGGTTTCTGGCTTTGTAGGAGAGTTGTTCACAAATACTGACTGGACTTGAGTTGACCAAATAAATACAGACTGTCCACACATTCTGGATTCAGAGGGAAATCACTCACCCCTTCAAAGATTGTGCCCAACTAATGACCACCACTTACTTCAAAAGAAGTCATGAAAAATAGAATCTTGATTAAATGTCATAGTTTTTCATCTTGCGTTATATTTTATAAAGTGCTACACACACTTAGATGTTTACTTATTATATTTGCCATTTGCCATGTAACTAATTAATTTCTTAGTGCTCATATGTGACCAAATGTTTAGCTTGTTTGTTTTTTGGTTGTCAGTCTAATCTTGTAATTTTGTTTGTTTTTCTCAGACAGGTGTTCTGTTTCTTTTCTTTCTAACATATACTACTATATCTGTTATTCTTCAGGAAAATCAATAAATAAAGTTTGAAAAAAATAAAAAATAAAAACACACACACACGTATATATATGTATATATATATATATATATATATATATATATACACACACATATTTGTAAAAGACAATTAAACAAGCAGAGCAGATGTTTGACACCCTGCGGTGCCTCAGTCCAGGTGTGTTCTGCAGTAGTAATGTGAAGAGCTTTACGACAGGCGGCAACACCCAGTGAGAGTTGGACGATGGCGGTGCTTTTTTTCTCATTTCTGTTCCTTTGTTGTGTTTTCTTAAAGCATCCAGATGGATGGTTATCATCCCTGCAGGGATTCTGGAGCAACTGTCTCACACTGGCTTTCAGGTGAAGTGACACACCCTCTGGCAGCCATGTTGGAGGTCTGCCGCTCTTGGGCAACAGTAGCTGCTTGTAGCTGCTTTATCGGCTGCAGCTGATTATGTCTTAAAACACAACTTTGCCATCTTAACAGAATTGAACAGACTTTTCTGTGCTGTTTTTGACCTGGAACTTCTCATTCAATGACCGACACAACTGGTTTATTTTGTGTTTACTAATGTATGCATGTTAGCTAGCTACCATAGTATCTTGTCAGCTATCATAACTGTTTTGTTGTTTGCACATCTGACCAGCACTTTTTCTACTTTGGTTTACTGTATTGATTGATGGTAATTGTGATTAATTGTGTCATCGTCCATCTGACAAGGCTGTACCTCCTAAATTTGTTCATGTGGTTGTTTGCTAACTGAATGGTTTGTGGCAAATTTGTTGAGAACTTGAATTCAGTGGTGCAGATTTTTTTTTTCCATTTTCCAAGAGTTTTGCCTTGATCTTGCATCTGAACCCAAATTGAGTTATGGCATTCACAGTAGATACATGCTAACTAAATAAAGTTTGCTAAATTACCCAGCTGGCTGATTTAAGGGGCTAATTTAGTGGCTAGTTAGGTAGCTAAGAGTTTTGTCCGGTTAATTAACTGAGGACTCTCAAGCTATAACTCGAGTGTTTTCATGTATAAAGACATCAGTCACAAATTCGAAACAAATCTTTATCAAACTATTCACACTTTTGCCTTTTCTCAAAGGACCTACAGCCATACCAAAATTATTTTAGTTATCTGTCGGGTTGTTGACAGCTTACTGTATACCCTTTCATGACATTACAAAATCCAAAATCCCAGGCAAAATCTAATCTCATATCACAAAATTGATACAATGTTGATGCATCACTCAGCCCTAATTTGCATTCACTTGATATGAAGACAATTGCTCTATAACAGCGACCACTGCATATCAGACTCACCTCTGTGCAGAGGGAACGTGGTTTTGTGCAGGGCGGGTCACAAGAACGGTCTGCCATCGGTTTGGCTGTTGCTGGGCATCCACCTGCAGGGCCAAGGCAAAAGGTTTCTGTGTTTCTGTCCATATGGAATATAAAGAACAGCGTACTGACCTGTGCTGGTGGTGCGTCAATGACAATATTCTTTACTTTCTACAGTCTCCCCAAAAACAGGAACAGGAATAGACGTGGCCCAGATTCCTTGCTGCCTTTGTTGTTCTTCAGTTTGCTGTGCTGGAGGCAACTAGGATTACACCAGCTACACCTCTCTCTATCTCTAAAAACAACACTCACTAAGATTCAGCTCATTACAATGATACTTACTGCGTTTTTGTGATACTGGAATAATTTGATAATTAGCTCAGTGTGAAAAGTACTAAAAATTCCTCTCAAATCCCCAGACTGCTTCAGACACTTCTTTAAAATTCACCATGTATGGAGACTCAGTGTGTATGAATGCACCACAGCTTTGATTAACACCATGGCACATTTTTGCACTTTATATCATCCTCTACTATGTTTAAACTGGGACCTTTGCATTTCTGAAATCTACAAGGAAAGGGCACATCTGAAAAAGTTTTCTTTTCTTTTCTTTCTTTCTTTTTTTTTTTTTTTTGCCCTAGCATCTTTTAAACATACCTCCCATGAGAGAAGCCTATTGTCCTATTGCTGCTATGGAATAAAGTGCCTGGAGGCAGAGGCAGGAGCTGTTTTTTTCCTACTGAGCATCACACTGAAGTAAATCAATACACATCTACAAAGATACATGAGGGAAATACTATTTACAGTGCACAGAAGGAAAGTATGCTGACCCACAATTTATCTTTCTCTACTCGCTCACTACTTTCTATTAATTTTTAGTGTCACAGTTGTGTTGGTGGCAGGGTTAGAGTTGCCACTGAGAGTTGCATTGAGAATCAGGTTCATCCAAGGCTGCATGGAGTATTATAAGGCAGACTGTGTAACATGAGGACTGGAATATTCCCACTTAGGATAAAAGTAGCTGGGTAAATGTAGACGGTGCGACTGACATTGATCCAGCCACCAGACATTTACAAAAATGCACGTCTGCAAAAAAATGGTAATCTATCAGAGGTTCCTGAATATTTATTAGGTGTGTGCTCAGGGAGAGAGTTAGGTATGAATATTCATGAGGGGAAAGCTACTGCGTGTGAAGAAACGTTACAACAAGGAAATACATGTGGCCTGCCAATCATAGCAGCCTGAAGTAGGCGCACCATCTGGAGTATTGGGTGCCATGACATTCATCGTTCGCTTATTAATAAACTCATAACTAAGTGTTGTATGCTCACCTAACCCAGAAATATGACATGGCTCCAGGCCTGAACAAAGCAGGAGCTGTAAATAAAAGCAGATGCTTTGACAAATGTAATTCATTCCTGCAGATTGCCTATCGCAAAACGAAACACCGGCGTGTCTTAGAGCCGATAAACGACAGGACGATAATGACTATCTCCAAAAGTGGGGAACAGTCCTATCGGCGGTGAGCCTAAAGCTGATGTGTGATGGACAATGGGATTAAACTTGGACTGTGACACTGTTGTGGATTAAAGCCTCATCTGCCTACAGTCTTCTGCTCCATGCTGTCAGGGAATGCCTGGAAAGCAATCTGTGATTCCAGCACTCCGGAGGAGACAGGGCTTTAAATAACCTTATCCACATTATCACCCCGCTATGCACAGCAAAGACCTGAAGTGTAGCATGATGATGATGCTGTCAGGGCTGTGTGCGGCAGCAGCTTAGAAACTAATTTAGGCCACATATGCATATGCATATCCATATGATTTATCATGTCATGAGCTCAGAGGCAACTAGGGATGGATACATGATATAATACTCAAAATACAATACACTCAGGGGGCTAATATGGAGCCTTAGAGGGTAAATATAGCATACTGTCAAGGAACATTGTGAGAGATTTGTCAAAGGCATCATGGTAGGGAGGTACTGTAGGTGGACACATGAGTCAGATCCATTATACTTACCTGTGACATTTAGTCCGTCTGAACGCTGACACCAGACCTGGCGAGATGAGCCTCTCCATGGTCCAGTCATCCACTTGTATTCAAAACACTGGCCCTCTGTAGGAAGAAGTAAGGTCAAGACTTCACAAGATATGCTAGTAGAACATAGAAAATATGTAGAGCGAGACGTACTGATTTCAAAACGCGACTGTGATGCCTACATATGGCAGAAGTTGGCAATGATGTAACTTAGGGTGTTTTCATAATAGGTACAATTGCTTTGTACCTAATAATAGTATGAAGAAGTGAACTCTGGGGTCAAGTGTACTCAGATCCGGGCCTGGGTTCCTGATATGAAAGCCGTCTTATTGTCTCGCTTTGCAAATTGGTTTGGTTGGTTGGTTGAAATAGTAACTAAACACAGCAAATAGTGAACACATGTAACACTATAGTACTACCAACAGTTACAAATATGAATGGAAGTATTAAAGTATTAAACTGTGTGTGAATTACAGTATGTTTGCAAGACTTAAGCTACAGTCCTCTAGATAAGCTTTAAGCTGTCTCAGACAACTGTATAGTGTTGGATTCCATATGAGGGAATGCAGGGAGCTTTTGTTGGAGGTCTACCTTCCCTATTATGTGGTGACATCATAGATACCACAAACCTGTCAGCCCTGGGCTGCAGCAACATTTATCCATCACATACAGATAGAAATATGAAGGAGAGTCCATCTGGAGTAACAGTCACTTGATTAACGTTATTTTATCGTACATTAGTTCTCAATTTCAACCTCACAGTCCTATAATCAAGGGAACATTGTGCCAGGCTCTCACAGTGGGAGCACTGGTATCCATTTCTTTGGCTAAACAGATGATGACTGTTTTGCCACATCCAAAAAGTAACTTTTCTGATGCTCAAAACTGACACAAATTCAGTGGAGACAGATGTGTCATCAGCAAATGGACTCTCTTCATTGAAGAACAATTAAAAGTAAATGTTGATGGATAGCTGTGGCCACAGTTTTAGCTATATAAATTAACTTTTCATTTATTCTACAGCTGCTTCAAGATATAATTTTCTCACCTTTGAGATTATGTTTGCATGGTAAAGTGTTGGTACATCAGAGTCAATGATCTACCAAGGATACATGGATGATTTTGGTCCAAGCTCTCATCACATAGCAGGGACTTGACCAAGCTCCCCAAAACCCAGTGCATTTCTTTAAACCTGTGAATTTGAGCTTGCATGTTATTTGGGGCTCCCAGGAGGACTCTGTTACACTGACCTGTGCACGGCCGGGCCTCCAGCTCCTGCTCCGGGCACTGCAGCAGGTTCTCTGGTTCCTGAGCCACCACGGCTCTGGATCGGACCTGGACCGAGCCAAAACCCAGATCATCCCCACTCACACAGCTCAGCTGGCATGGACTCCATACAGTCCAGTCTGTCAGATAACACTCTCCTATCAAACACACAGAGATCGCAGGATTAATCCAGTTTCATTAATTACCATAAGCCAAAAAACTTTTTATTAAAGGAATCATGTTTCCCTATTTATTGATATCTATATGATGAAAAACAATGTTGGTTGTTAAAAATCTGAGTTTAAGTTGTGTGTTCGAGCAGTTAAAATGAAAGTTATTGCATTTTCCAAAATACATCCTTTGTTACAAACAATTTTCACAACAAAACTTGGTCTTTGTTGGTGTACCTCCAGCTACAATCCGTCCAATCAGGCCAGCTTCCAGCATTTAGACTAGTGCTGTCATTCCCTTGGAAAGCCTTATGGGAGCCGGTATCATCAGCCAATCAGGGCCCAGTGTTGTGACGACACTACACTGATTTGCAAAACATCATGGAGAACATTTTCCTCACCCAGTACAGTGTACAGGGCCAGAGTAGATTAGGAAAAAAAATTAATGAAAAACATAATAATATGGGACCTTTAAATTTCATTTACCTCTAAGCTATCATATAAGGTCATGACATATTCAGAATGCAGATCCTTTCAAATGCTAACTTCACTCCTCGCTCAAGTGAATTTGTGGTTGGCGTCGGGTCAAAACCATACATCAAAATGAAATCAAAATTAAAACCTACGCTCAGACATTTTCCCACCAAAGCCCAGATCCATTTTTCATTACACTCCATGTGCCCAGAAGCGTGATTCTCAGCAAAAGGGAACGTTCTCTAATAAATAGGTCAGACTGCTCCCATTGTACTGGCGAGGCTGATGTGAGCACATTTCTACATATTTAATTAATCGTGAAAGCACCCATCCAAAAAAAGATCTGCCAAATATGAATATAAGAGCAAGCTATGTCTGCTTTCCCTGATATTATGATAGTTTTTCATCTAGGTGACTGGCCATGTTTCACCAACTCAAGCTGGGAAAGTGGAGGTGGAAGACCTGACCGTCAGCCAGTTTTGACCTTGTGGCCATTTCTGAGACAATTTACTTGATTACGGGTTGATTATGCCCACACAGGAGCCAAGCAGAGTAGGCTGGAGTAGTAAGCATAAGCACACACACACGCACACACACACACACACACACACACACACACTGCACCTGCTTGAACCAGTACCACAGTTTTACTTCTTCTTCAATGGCCATGTCAAAACAAAATGTTAAGCTGTCCCTCCAGAGAATGGGCACTTTAGTTCTGAAAACTTACTGCAGTCAAAATGCTTTCAAAGAGGTACAGAGAACATTTGTAATGACTGCAGGACAAATCCATTTTGTCTGAAACCTCCTTACTTTGCAGTTTCACTCCTATCGCTTACAGTATTTCACTGCATGGTCGAGAAACATTTTCTTTATGAATAGTCAAGCGTATTCTCTGTTTTTATGCAAGCTTGGATTCTTAGTGCGACTGAAGTCCTAACACTGCTCTGATTATAAAACTCTCCATGGGTAGCTGTGTTTTACCCTATTAGCCTTTAGTGCTCTAGTTGTGCTCATTTTTCTATTGCTCTATTTCTAGGCCTTTCGCTTGACTACTACACAACCCACCTTAGAATTGTTTTATTGTTCAGGACAAGTATCCAAAAATGCCATCATTTGGCAAGTAACTTGAACCAGACATGTTCTAGCACACATTTTCTGAAAAATAAATGCTTTATGCAATTTTATTTTATTGTGTTTTTTGCCTATATGTCAAAATTGAAGTCCCTCACCTCTGATATCTTTATATAGATGGATAAAGTAGGAGTAGTGACATTCTACTCCTGTAGACTTCAAGTCTTTGTGCTAAACTAACATGAAATGCTACCCATAGGAACCAGTGAATGTACAGAGGTGAAAATGGTATCGAACATGTTGTCTCAGTCTGAGAAAGTTGGAAAAAGGGTAATGTTGGAATATTCCTTTAACAGAGATTCAGTTGAAGAATCATGAGGAATTCAAATCAAAGCATTTCATAGAGATTCAGGTCGAAGTGAGAGCATTTTATTCAGTTTATTTCTTTTAGTAGATTGATGTTGTTTTTGAGTTGTCAGAATTTATAATCAATGTGTCAATGCAGAGGATCACCGGGCTGTGAACGTCTGTTGGTCACCTACCTGGACAGGGTACAGTGCAGGCCTCCTGAAGAATGATGTGTTTGTCTCCGTCCACTGAGGGCTCCAGGTCCCCACAGAGCTCCTCGTCCACCAGGCTGCCCTCCCCCTGACCTGACCCGTCCGACACAAAGCAGGACACGTTCCTGAAGCGCAGGCCCTCCCCACACCTTGCCCCCTGCATGGAAAAGAAAACGGGAGAGGCATGTGGGTCAAACACTCCTCCAGTCAGTACATCTCCGACACAGGCGGCAAATGCAAGCATACAGAGCCGGCCGCTGTGTGCACAACATCCAGCTGTTAGGGGTTCAGAGCTTTTTTGAGTTTCTGTCAGCCAGTTTGCCATTGATTTTTTTTGGGGGGGGGGGTTAAACAGCATCTACGTTTGTGCTTTTGTGCTGTAGGCTGCTGATGAGCTGCTCTTCACTGTCAGAGAACAGAGCGAAGGGGGAAAAAAACACCCAGAACAAAGGAGAGTGCCTTTCTCGGAAGTCCAGCACCGTGTCAAAATAATAAGACGCTTCAGGCTACGAAAGATGAAAAATGTCAAGCGGGGATGGGAGACACAAAATGGAGGCTCAAAAGTTTAAGAGTGAAAAGGGGAGCAGAAGACAGGTGGAAAAAGACAGAGAGCAACGCACGTCCCAGTCTGAGACCACTTGATTTAATGAACCGTCTCAGTGTGCTGACAGATGACATGAGGAAAAGAAAGGGAAGAGGAGTGACAGGGGAAACGGCCAACCATAGACACATAAGCATGTGGCAACTGATCATATCAAACTGATGGATAATGTACTAGCTTGTCAAAATGCAATACGGTGTCCCACTAAAAGGGTAAAAAACATGATAAAACTGTGTGTAATGCAATAAACTGCATGGTAATTTTATTTACATGATGAGATTGCCTTTATATAATTACTTTGTAAATCATCTTTCTAACTGATGATGTAATAATAACCAATAATAATTTCAGCTATGGCATTTTTCCTTTTGTTTTGAGCTATTACATTAATAGTTAATATTTTATTACATGATCAGTTAAAAATATCTTAGTCTTTATTAATATTTGTTAGGCAATGTAATAATGTGATGTTATTCTCTGGGAATCAATTACATGAACAGGCTAATTGCATTTTACATGCACTTTATAGGAGGCCTGATATATGTTTTTGAAGGCTAATACCACAACCAATATTTCATGGACTGAAGCTGACAGTGGATACTTTGTGTTAATATTCAACATCTTTGAATTTTAATTTTTGATGCCAAGAACAATCTACAACATTATAGGTATTCAGTGTTTCCCCCATATGCTTATTGGTCTTTAGACCATCATGAGGCGCGAAAACTCCCCACTGGAAACAATACTGATAAAACTGTTCATTAAGGCAGGCTGAGGGAGGTTTCACTGCAGGTTTTATAAACTTACACCCCTAAAGCTGTTGACGAAAACAGGAAAATGTTCCCGCGGTGCCCTTTCATCAAGGCACTAGCTGCTCTGATAATCGATCCGGGCTCAGCGTGTAGCTCTCTGACAGATATAGGAGAACAGTGGAGGTCAGGGTTTGACTTGCCTCAGACTTGCACTCAGACCAGACACTGTAGCGCCAGCGGTAGCAGGGCTTCACCAGGCAGGGCTTCCACTGCTCCATCTGGGACGGACACGGCCTCCCATCGCCCTGGGGAGCCTGGATCACCGTCCGCCTTCGCCACAGCTTGCCTGCAGTACAGCACAGGAGAAGGGGAAAGAATTAATTATAAATTAAAGTTGACCCAAAAGTTGAAATTTCAACTTTCCATACCTCAAGTTTTGTTAGGATCAGGAAGTCTTGAGTATGGTAAAAACAATATTCTAATTAAACATTGTGGATTGTTGGGGGCGGTGGTAGCCTCGAGGTGAGAAAATGTGGGTGAGTCACACTCTCCCCTCCCTAGCCAATTACTGTTGAAGAACCCTTGAGCAAAGCAACCCCCCAGCTGCCCCCAGTGTCCAGGAGCAGAAGACTGTGGTTGTGCTGCCAAAGTGAGTGCAACTGTGTGAATGTGAAGCACAGAAAATCCCTCAAAATAACATGAAGTAGTTGGCTTTCTCTGAAAAAATAAAGCTGAAAAAAGTAACTCATATTAATTGTGTCAAAAATAACAAACACTGCAAAACTTACATTATTCCAGGTAAATGGGCTGAGTATTATTCACACAGCACACTCAGTCACATTAATACTAACACAATAATGGCTCTTTGTAGTGCTTTACAGCACTCGATCCCTCTCTGTCATAATTCTACCCTAATATCTGAAGTAACTTCATTAACCAGGAGTAAAGCTCATGCCTGACCTGAATTCCTCCACCTTTCCCTCTTTTGTAATGTAATAATTTGGTGTGTTCCACTGATGAAAATGACTTAATCTATGTTTGCAACTGTGGAGCCTTATTCCACCGCCTGTGACCATTTTGAATATTCATATTTCTTTGTTGTGTTAAAATTAAACAAGAGACTGTAATGTTGGGGGGACACTGGCGGGGAGGGGGGAAGAAGTACCCACGTTTGCCCTGCATTTTAACAAGGAATCCCAGGGGGACGATGCATGGAAACTCTCAATTAGCTGCTTTCTCATGTGGGTTTTGCCTACCTCACTCAACCCTGCAAGCAGAAATAATACATTCAGCAAAATTACTTCACAACTGACACACACAAAAAAGAAAAACTAGGTCTAAATTTCCCAAACTCAAAAATGTCACTTAATCCATTCCCTTTAAAGAATGCAATTTTTGCTGAATTCATATTAATAGAGAACTACGGGCAAAGTGTGCTTTTAAATGGGTGTTTGATTTGAAGCTTCTTTTCAGCAGACAGTAAATTAGAGAACAGGCCTAAACAGGCCATCTGCGTTCATTTACAGTACAGTGGCCTCAGGCCTGCCACTCCAGGCCTAGATCCACTTCGTCTGACTTCAGCTCCAAGAATAGAAGTCAGGATCTCATTTTGGTTTATATTATCAACTTAGAGAGGCAGCATCAAACTCCCTTTCCTCAAGCACGCTGTAATTGATATTATCTCCTGTGTTGTTTTTGCCAAGCTCAGCGGCGCACAGGCCCTGTGACCTTCTTCTTAACGTTGAACACAATCAGAACCGAGTCCCAGGGCGATGCTTCCCCTGCAGCCAGTCTCGCCAGTTGCCTATTCATCTTCCAGGAAACCTGACATGGTGAATGGAGTGCAAGAGGACGCCTGCAGAATCTGCTGTAACGAGTGACGAGGACAATAAAAGGTCTCAAGTTCGGATTTATTAAAATTGTGTTGTTAGTGTGATTTGTGCATTTCTTTTTGGTGCCTCGGTTGCCTTAGCTAAGAGTACAGAACGTTCATCTACTTTACCTAGAAATCTGTGTAAATCAGTGCAATCAAGCCCCAGAAAGAGCACAAGACAAGCAAATGGTCCTTTTCATCACAAATTGTGCCACCAAGTTCAGCATCCTTGCGCCCTAAAGCCCCTTTACAAATTGTAGCATTCTCTGACTTGATCTGAGATACTTCAGTGGAAAATCAATGATGCTCGCTTCTTAGCTCAGCAATAGTGGCAGCAATTCTGAATAGACAAACCCTGTACAAAGGCTTTACACCACCTGTCAAAAGGCCTCACCCAAATATTATGTGGGCCAAAGAATGAGATTTACATGCAATTTACATATGCATGACCACAACAAGAGTCTTCATTTTTTGACCAGTGCTGTTAGGCAGCTTTGCACTCATTGTGCACGTTGCGTGAATAGCATAGTTTTCCGATTTGGTCATTTTAGTGATTTTGTAGGCTCTTCCTTGTAGAAACCCCAGGATTTTTAATCAATAGGTCTCCAAGCTCCCGCCTGGGTGCTGCTTTATTCACTGGTTGCTCTGCTGAAGAAACTAATGCCCATTGCCCATAGAAAACAGTAATCACCCTCCATCATGATTCTCATGCTCCAGTGGTCTCCCAGCGGGTGGCCGTGGCAGAGTTTGGGTTGAGCAGTGGGTGGCAGGCAGGGCTGGTGGGCAAAGACGCCTGTGCCAGCTGTCACTATCAGTGTTTGGCTGGAGAACATACACTGTCATGATTATCTATGCACACAGGTTGGATGTTCCCAGGGAAATAGCCTTCTTTTTGCACTGTCTGATTGATAACAGCACCTTGCTGCTTCAAGGTACTGTGTGTTCATTTCCTTGAAATAACAAATCCAACTCATTTCTATTCCTGGCACAGGAACAGAAATTAGCTACTCCAGGGAAGTATGTCCTACCAGCGAGCCGTGAGATAAAAAGAAACACAGGAAGGAAAGCGAGGAGGCCTTCTCTTCCTGTGGTTTACCTGCTGTTCCTCTGTCCTAGGAAAAAAATCCTTCTCGCCTGGGGACAGATTAAGGTTACCACAATAGCTAAAGCCTGTATGGGTTTCATATCTGGACTGGTATTTGCTCTTGCTGCTTCTGGCTGCTGCTCTTCTCAAGGACTCATGGAGAGCAGAGTGCTCCCTGAGGCCCAAAGCACGCAGTGGTAATGGACCGCCAATCAATGGTCTGAGCCTATGGAATTACACACGAGGACATTATTATCCCTCCCTCAGTTGGTTTAGGGTTATCGTGCAATCATTTCTCACATCATAAAGCGTTTCTGGTTTCAGCCATTACTGTGAGAGAGGCTGACTTTCTTTAGCGCACTGCTGAGGACTGAGTAGTGCACTGCCAACCTGCAGCTAAGAAGAATGACTCACAGCCAAGACAGTACGCCAACACAGTCACCCTGCATACCAAAACATGGTGTGCAGAGGCTGCGGTGTTGACAATGAACCATATCACTGGTTTCGTTTACCTACCTAGAGATTTACATTCTTAACCCATTTATCCCACTAACTGAAGCATGTAAACACCATAACTTATTTACATATTGTCATGGGAACACCTGACTGCTTTCCTAGGTGGTGTTAAGTCTCTCAAGCCAGAACCACTGGCTCCCACAGTTTACAAATGCTTCTGTCAAAAAGTCTGTATTTGTGAAGTGATGAAAATGACTTGAAAAATAAGGTCATTTCCTCATTTCTGTATCCCCTGTGCTGACGCTCAAATAACTCAAACTGGAAATAAAATTAGTCAAAGCCTAGCTAGCTAGCTGCTGAACAGAAACGGAAATTCCAAAAGATGTTTTCGCACTGTTTTGGAACTATGCGCAATTCATTCCATGACAAGCGAGATTCCTCCTCGCTGTGGAGACATCTTTTGCGTCTTTTGTCTTCTTTCACTGGTTTTGTCGGCGCATCATCCATGCCAGCTATGCCAGCTGTCTAGGTTGTTTCCGGGGGGAATACATTTTTGTGTCATTACTGGTCGAATACTCTTCTGGTACAAAGACTTTTTCTGGTGAAAGATGACAGTTTCTTCTCCTGGAATTTTAACAGGCTGAATTACAGACTTATCTATGGAGCACTGGAAGATTGTGGAAGAGACTAGTCTGGTTTGAGAGACTGGTGCTAGACAGGCCAGCTGATTTTAGGGGTCTAAGAAGAGGCTCTGAACTCAGGGATATATGTATTTAATTCTTACGATTATTACTTGTTTGAACAGAAAGTGGGTCATAGACATTTTGGAAGCTAAAATCTTTCAAAGCTAAAATTCAAAACAGCCATTCATTGATTGCCTTCCTACAGTTGAGATGAAAAGAGTTATGGTGGTGTGGAAACATCTTGCTGCTTTCATTTTTGATGTAATAAAAACATTGAGCAGAACTACCCCTATTACTACAGGGATCATCGTTTCTTTTACATGTATTAGATGAAAGCTACTACTGCTCAGTCAAAAATTCTGGAGGAATATACCAAAGGCTGGTTTATTCATGCGAACAGGAAGACTCACTCAGAGGGCATCTAAGGTTCGTATAAACAGATTAAACTGAATAAGACTTTAAAGGCCCATTCCCAGCATTGATTAAACCCTAAAATCTCATCTCTGTTCAATAAAATTACATATTAATACATTTTTTCCATGAAAAAAGAATCCTTTGTGCTGTAAAATGTCTTAGATGCAACTCTATACCTTGTCCTACATTTGAAATGCTCAGACCTATGAATTTGCAAATAGTCCCCACCTCTTTTCAAATCTCCACCAAACGCATCCTGGCTCACATTAGACCCTGCCCACACAAATGCCCGCTTGTTTTCTGTTTTTGTTTTGTAGTCTGTGCTACACAATGGCAAGAGGTAACATAGTGATTTAGCCATAAATGTTCAAACCAGGGGCCAATACTGAAGAAGAAGAAGAGCAGATTGTACAGGGTCACCTACAAGTGAACATATCACAATGGTAATTTTTTATGTATTGCTCTCTACAACATTAGAAACATAATA
>OMLF01031164.1:34684-44769 GCA_900302615.1 Holocentrus rufus
ACATTAGAAACATAATAGATAATAATAATAATAATAATAATAATAATAATAATAATAATAGATAATAATAGATAATAGGTAATAGATAAGGTGAGCTTTCGGCTTGACTATGTTATCATTCAGCTGTGTGTTGCTAATATTAGCTAGACAAACCTCAGCTCCGATGAGAAATGCTTTGAAAAACATAGAAAGTCTCTGGAGAAAGGGTGAGGGTGAGAGGGTGAGATACTGAGGCTATGACTGGATACTGGTCTGTGACGTAACAGACCAGTATGGCCTCAATTCTGATTTCTGTGAGTACAACAGAGAAGTTGCCTTTTGACCGGCATGAGACAAAAACAATGCTCTATGACAAGCGGAACACATAGAATACATCAGTATAGCAACAGATGATCTGCCAAAACGCATTAAAATGGATATAACACAATTTTAAGCAGACTGGGTCTTTAACCAGATTATGGCCAACAGCCATAGACAGACCTATGGACATACCTGCAAGACCGCAGGAATGGGTGCACTCAGACCATGCTGACCAGTCAGACAGCTGGCAGTTGACAGGGCACTCCACAACACAGGAAGCATTCATCTGCCACTTTCTCTCCAGGCCCAGCTGAAACAGAGAGAATAGACGGGCCTCATTAAATGGCGTTTTCTCATGAAACACTGCGGAGGCTTTGAAAACAGGAACATAGCACACATCCCACCTCTTTGCAGAACTTGAGGTCGACAGATTTGCCATCGCTACGCACACAGTCCAGCATGCGGGTTTTGATGCCACTTCCACACACAGCTCTGTCACTCAGCTGACAGGTACTCCAGTCTGCAACAGCAAAAATAACATCATAAACTGGCCCGCTTACCCCTTTACACTGAGTCTTACCAACTCAGTTGGATTCACTAAAATGCACTTCTATATCAGATTTGCAAGTCCAATTTGTAACACTTTACCTGAATTACATGATGATGGATTACAAACATTCAATTTCAACAACACAGCATTAAAACCTTTCCATTTTTTGTAGATCATGTTTATTATGTCTTGCATTGATTGCGAATATCATCACACACTGACTACATGTAAGGATAGTTTGGTTTTTAATGATGCAAGGTGCTATGAGTTCCTCACCAGAGCCTGTTAGCATATCGTGATGCTTATGATCTACTTTTAGCTCTCTTTATTGATTGATTGGTAGGCGTTGTGATATGTCAACAGGCTTAAGTGCGTAGTAATACCGCTGCATTCTGCAATACCAAAAACAGTTCCAAGGTGTATCATCGGTCTGAGTGGAGAATAAGGCATCCATACAAAAACTACATTGTACTCTGCTGTGGATAGAATAAGTAGTTCTGTTTTGTTGTGCCTTAAAATTCAATTTCCATTCCAAAGGACCCTTTTAAAGCCTTATGAGCACTGCTTTAAGTAAGGTCTCACTGTAAAATCTACTACCTCCCATGTCTACCATCCTTATTGAGATCTCTGATCCTCACCAGTGATGTTGTACGAATAGTGGAAGCAATTGCTGTTGAGTTTGCAGGGCTCTGTCTCCTTGTTGGGCGGACACTCCTTCTCCTCCCCAGGCTGGCGGATTGGGTATGCACTTCTCTCCCGAGTACTGTTTCCACTGCATGGCTGAGAAGAAGAGAAATGGACACCAGTTTGAGGATAATCCCAATCCCATTTGAAAATCTTTAAGGCAGATAAACCAGCAAGCATCAAAGTCTTTCTATTTGGAGAACTGCTAAAGAAACAATTCCTTATCCACAATAATAGAAGCCATAAACTGAAGCTGTCGTTTTATATGCCATAAATTAGCATCTTCAACATTTGGTATACTACAATCTCTAGAGAAAATATGGAATAACCAAACGCTTTGTTTTGCAACCTTAACCTTATCCTTAACCCTAACCTTAACCAAACTGTTTTAGTTACATGACTTAACATTCATGATAACCTTAAAAGAATACCTCAACGTTTTGGGCAAAATACCCTTCTTACCCTTACCCAGACTGAGACGAGATGTTCGACACCATTTTAACCTCTGTATGTCCACTGGTTTGGTTCCTATGGGTAGCATTTTGTGTTAGCTTAGCATAAAGACTTGAAGTCTACAGGAGTCATTAGCCTAGCTCTGTCAAAGTGACAAAATAAATGTTACAGCGACTCTGAAGCTGTCTTATTTACACAATGTATCATGTGTATTTGAAGTACAGGTCTTGAAATTTTTATTATAAAATGGAGAGTCGTTTTAGGAGAAGTTAGGTGGTTGGAACTGTAACCACTGAACACATGTATCCCTCAGTGATCAGTGATCCATGTACCACTGAAGGTATAGCTAGTAGACAGAAGGATACGTGTTCTCCCGTTATCTAACTTCTCTTAAAATGACCCTCGTTTGTCAAAAGTATTATGTATTATTATATGTATTTCAAACACACAATAAATTGTGTAAATAAGACAGCTTTGTTTTATTTTTTTAACTTTGATGGAACTAGGCTAAGGACTCATATAGAAATCTTTATGCTAAGCTAACACGTTATGCTACCCATAGGAACCGAGCCAGTGGACATTCAGAGATGAAAATCTTGTCTCAGACTGGGTATGTTGACTTGAATATAAACTTGAATATTTCTTTAACCAACACTAACCATATCCATTAGTTAGTTAGCTTTTATTTTGAAAAAGGATTGAGTCAACACTGTTTTCCTGTCAAAAAACTGAACTGAGAACATGGCTCAAGGGCAACTTCACTTGCCTATAATCGTCCACTCGCATCATGTTTGTTAATTGTATCTTTTAGCTACATTTAATATCAGTTAATGAATTACTAATTATAGGTGAAAGCCGACTCTAGTATCACTGATGCATTGCTTTGAGACCGTCATGACTGACTTCCCTGACCTCTGATCATGCCCTGGCTGTGCAAATTAAGGTTTTAAGGTTTCCCAAATAATTATAGTTGTTGTTCATATAGTAGTGGTTAGTCCTGCTCCAACTGTTGTGTTTTTCAATTGTTACCGTTGTAAAATAAAAGTAATTGAGGGAAAAATTTTTATAAAGGTGATGATAGCTGATGTAATGAAAACGTACAAAGGTGATGTTACTTGAAGTATTAGCAATTTTTGGCATTTCTTACAAATTCCATTCATATTTTCCTGAGGGATTCTGGATTACTGCATACACCAAATAGCAGAAATCCTAACTATACAGTCTGCAAAATGACTTCAGACCTTTAATTTTTCTTTTCCTTACAGTGACAGAATGTCTACAAGTGAGACCTCTCCCTTGTCCACAGCGACAAGCCAGACCATAATGCCAGTTTGGTGGGAGTTCATCTCCCAGGTTCAAAATCATCTCAGCACCTGCTACTTCTACTCCGTATCCCCAGCTCCTCCTCCTTCTCCTCCCCCTCAGTGTATACTCCATGCAAGGCCCTGCTGTACACAGTCACACATACTGAGCAGCATCATTTAAACCAGGTGAGAGCCCAGCAGGACAGCTACCGCAGGGAAAGCAGGCAGGGAGAGAAAGTCTTTTGAAACAAAGCATTCTTAAAGGAAAGGGTTGCTTAGACTGACTAGATGGCCCTTCATAATGGTTTAAAATAACGGGTCATAATTATACTTTTTTTTTTTTACCTTATAGCCACAGATGTAGTGGTACCTAAAGAAATGGGTAAACTATATGACCTCCAGTCAGTGATCACCATGAGGCAAACAACCACAAAATATATTTTCAGATAAGTATTATTTGTATTATTTCATCATTTGAAAGACCCTTATTGGGGCGGCATGGCTGAGGAGGTAGAGTGGTCGTCTACGAACCGGTAGGTTCCTGGTTCAATCCCTGGCTCCTCCAGAGACCGCGCCGAAGTGTCCTTGGGCAAGACACTGAACCCCTACTTGCCCCTGATGAGCTGGTTGGCACCTTGCATGGCAGCCTCCGCCATCAGTGTGTGAATGTGTGTGTGAATGGGTGAATGTGAAGTGTACATTATAAAGCGCTTTGAGTGGTCGGTAGACTAGAAAAGCGTTATATAAATACAGTCCATTTACCATTTACCTTATGATATACATCATTTTTTTTCTGAACTCTATTTATTGATATTTTACTTCAGATCGATAAAACTAAGCAAAATAATACAGTAAAAGACCCTCATGTGGCGTCAAAACACATGTGCTTATTGATTTCATATGTGAACAAATGAAATTTCCCATGAGAAAATTACATTTTAAGTTTTACACGTGAAACAAATACTGTGATATGTTATGGCAGGTGAAAATGTGGAGAAAAAATGTTCACATGTGAAAAATGACACTAATGACCTATGAATTGGAATTTTCACACCTGATTTAGAAACTGTCATGTGATGTCAGAGCACAGAATGAAAAAATGTTCAGATACATCAATGTGTTTGCCCTAATAATAATAATTTAAAAAAACATTGTGTTTTGAATTTATAAATTGATTTTCACACTTGACTTTTACAATACTATACTCTAACAGAAGAGAAGAAGGACATGAAAGAAAAATGTTGACATAAAAAAAAACAATAATAATGCCAAATGAAAAGAAAAAAAAGGGTATACTATGATGTATTTTGAGTAGCTTGTATAACACAAGTTATCGCAGACCTGTGTTACATTCCATGTAAAGTGACATCAGGTAATCATTCTCAATCAGTTATTCTCCACAAACTATAAACTATTCAAAAATTTCAGAAATGTTCTCAGTTTCTCAATTGCCGAACAATAAGAATTGGAATTTTTGGTCTGGAGAATTGCCAGTAACAGTTCACTATTTGGGCCCTTTTCCACTGCAATGGTACCAAACCTTCTGGCACTTCTTTGGCACTAATTAACAGGAACTTTAGATTTTCCTATCACCAAAGATTCAGTTCCAGTTATTTTGGAGCACATGGAGGAAAATATCACTGAGGGAGCTGAGCTGTGGGTGTCAACCTAACCAGTGTAGAGTAAAAATAACATTGCATTCATTTAAAAATGCGTAAATAAGTAAATACATGTTTTAAGTAATATCCCATATTGTAAGTTTACCAGAGGGCATGGGCTCCAGGCTCCCCAGTCTGATAAGACACAATCCTCAGGGCAGGGCAGCCGACTGTCCCGGGCCCCCAAAGGCATCTCCTCTGGGTCACAGAGGTAGTCCTCTACCTGGTCTGATGGACCATCAATGGTGTTTAGCATACACCTGAACAAAAAGGGATGACAGCAAGGATTTTTCTAACTCTGAGACACACCAACATCTGGGTATTAAAGGAATTAAATAAGTCCTTTACCCAAAACTGTATCATCTACTTACCATGTATGATTCATAGAGAAAGAAGGTTGCAAAAAAGCTAGCCACTTCTTTTGGAATGGAGTTGATCTGTGACCAGCAGCAGGATATGAAAATTTCTGTTTTAAATCCTCAAACTCTGCCGGCAGTGTAATCCCAGTCTTGACTTTACATATGTTCACTGTCTCCCAAATCAAACCAACCACTGCTGCTTCAGGAGGGCTCAGTGTAGCCAATGAGTGAGTCAGACTCAGTAAACAAGCTGGAGGCAGGGTTTCAATTTGGTGAACATACAGACCAGACAGGACTTACTCAACATACAAATTAAGAGTCAAAACTTTGACAGGGTTTCTACCCCTATCCTGACATCAAATTCAATACTTTTTCAGGGCTTTTTCAAGATCAAGACCCAAATAAAAAATTTCAAGACATATTTCAAGACCAGTCTCTGAAAAAGGCCGTGCTAAGTCTTGAATTTGTTGATTTTCAATACTTTTCTAGGACCCACAGAAACCCTGTTTGATTACACTGCATGAAGAGTAGTAGAGTAGAGAATTTGAAAAGATGAGTTCCTTTTTGCTGCTGTTTGTCAAAGTCACCAATCACTTTTGTTGTAACAGGAATGGCTACAGTTTATGGAACTTTCATTCTGCGTGAGGCATGGGATTGAAAACTTTTTTCCATCTGACGTTCAACACAACTCAGGGTGTGTTACTTAAAATGTCTAGTTTTTGTGTGTAATATTCCTTTAAGTCATCTATGACCTTTATTTCCATCAGTGATCAGTAGAAAAGTGCAACAACACCACAAGAACTAACCTTGTGTTGCTACCTTATAGTGATTTTTGATAACAGTATATACTGTAGAAGATAAAGGATGTTGTTAATAATGTGTTGGCAGGACAAGATTAAACTTTATTGATACATGTGGTGAAACTGGTTCAAATTCAAAAATTTGAGTAAATTCAGAAAAATAAGATAAATATGAAGTATAGGAAACAGAAAGGTAGAAAACATCTGAGAATTTCAGCACTTTAAGAGGAAATTAATAAAAATGATAAAAACATAGGTAACACTATAATAACGATCATTAGTAAGTCATTTATAAGACAGTAGTTGATGATAAACAAATCATGAACAAAACATTAATACACCTTTGTAACTGATTAGTTAATTCTTTGTTAACATATCACAAATATGCTGTAAATCTCCTATAAATGATTAGTTAACGATGAAATCTTCATGAACAAATCATTAGAAAATGATTGCTTAATGATTTGATGACATATTAAGAATGGCTTGTGAGCCAAAGTGGTAAGAAATCTTATTTAATGCTCTTAACATATCACAAATATGTCATCTACAAATGATTAGTTAATTATGAAGTATTCATGAACAAATCATAAGTAAATGCTTACCTAATGATTTGTTCATTATGAATGAAACCTGTTCCTCATCTGTTATAATTACTGAATCAAGTGTCTATCACTTTCAGATTACTTTTATCTGTTAACAAGGGTCTCCTAACTTCTATGCAACACTTTGTAACTTGTTCAATTTGTTCTTTTTTGATTTGATCTAATTGTTTAATTTAAATGTGATAATTTGCCCACTTGGTCGCCACCCGGTACACTCCTGTCTGGCCAGGAAGGGGCCCCTCTCTGTGGCCCTTCCCAAAATTTCTTCCCTTTTTTTCCCCTACCTCTGTTTTTTGGGGGAGTTTTTTCTTGCCTACTATAAGGCTTAAGTGAGGGAGTGTTGCCCAGTTTTGTTTTTGTAAACTTGTGGGCCTGTATATCCCTTTGAAACTGGTAACAGTGATTTGGGGCACTAAATAAACTTGAAGTTGAACTTGAACTCTATGCATTTACACAAAGCTTTTACAAACCTTTTTCCATCTCCACCAGAGAATGTGTTATATATCATTTGTGGTTCTTCCTTACCTATTACAAATGATCTTTAAATATAAGCTATTTACAGAGTTTTAGGAAGCCCTCGAATCATCAGTTTCAAAAATTTGAATAAACGACAACAATAATAATAATATTAATAATTATTATTATTAATGTATTATTAATGTAATTAAATAACTTACTCATGATTGCTATTATAAAGTGTTACCAAAATGTACACTGTGCATTGTGTTTACAAAAATCGTCCCTACAGGAGGTATTCGCCTAGGCTTAGGCATACATGTATGAAAGTGCCTCGGTGTCTAGCCATGCTTTAGTTGCGATTGTTCTCGCCTTACCGGACTTTCCTGGTCTGAACCCCCTCGCCGCAGTTCTCCCTCAGGTCCACATTGCTGACCTTCCAGACACTCCAGGGCTCTGCCACCCACACATACTGTCCACAGTCACTGAGGCAAGGCACCACCTCATACACCTAACATGTAGAGACGCAGCAATTAATCTGCCTGATTTTGTACAGGCAATGTAAAGCAACAGCAAAAGTGTAAATTGTGCTATGTATGTGTTCAAAAGCATCAATATTGATCAGTGGCTATCACCATGCATATTTATTGAGGCTGCCCATGATTCATGGGATTCAGTAAAAAAAAAAAAAAGTCTGTCAAATGAAATCAAAATCAAATCTCATCAAAATGCTTTACAAACATGGTTCAGGAAGGAGTTCAGGGTCATGAAAAAGAAAGCTAGCCAACATGATTAAAGGACACAAGAACAGGTGAAGTAGCGTGTAAAACACATTGAAGACAAAAGCCTATGGCAACAATGTACTCACCTGGGCCTATGGATGGAATCCAATCAAAAATCCACCAAGACAGGAAAAAGAATAACAGAAAAAAGGCCATTTGAATTAGTGTGCACCGAGTGATTAAACAGAAATATACATGAAAAGTAGCTACAGTACTTGGATTTATCTGCTGTGCCACTTCCCCCCTTTTCTTTAATCTTACATGGTATGAGAATGAGCTGAACTTAGCTAATAAATAAAAAATTGAATCCTGTCCAACACTGTGCAGCCCCTATAAAAGGAAGTGATAATCTTTTATTTTAAACATTAAAACGCAACCCATGGTGTGTTCAAGGTGCGAAGCCACAGTGGCCCTTGCTCACCTGATTGACGTGGTCTAGTTTGGGGCATGGCCGTCCACCATTGTAGGGCTTTTCCCTGAGCCACTTGGAGCGTACTTTGACCCCGCTGCCACAGGACTTGCTGCAGCGTGACCAGTTGGACCACTCACTGAGCTTACAGTCAGATGGACAGGGAATGATGCAAGCCTCTTCAATATACCCTGTAACCAAACAACAACAACCAGGCTTCAGCACGTTCCATCATCTCGTCCAGGGGAGGTGAGAAAGCTGCTGTACCAAACTGTGAGGGCAGCATTACCGGAGAACAACAGAAAAAGTAAGAGCCTCTTTTGTGAAGTACAGTGGAAAACTATTACTATTTTGTTTTTGGCGAGGGTGAATATTGTTATCTCCACAGGAGATTATACGTTTGGTCGCATGTGTCTGTCTGTGTGTGTGTGTGTGTGTGTCTGTGGCTAATCTTGCAAACTACTGGGGCTATAAGCCTAAAATTGTTTTGTGCATAGTTCTGACTGTATGATGAAGGACCTCTTGTGGTTGAAGTGATTCAAAAACTTTTTCCTCACTACTTCTGCTCCCTCACTCCATTCATTGTCTGACCATCGCCGATTGCTCCTTCATCTCTGTTCGTGTACCACTGGGTCGCTATGACACTTCATTCATTGTCTAGCTCTCTCTCTCTTTTTCTTGTATATTACTGAACCTATTATACTAATAGGCTATTTTTTTATGTGTGCTGTTTTCTGGGCGAGTTTGTAAAACACACTGCTGATGAAGAAAGTGAACAGAACACAGAGCAGACACACAGGAGAACAACACTGTAAAAAGTGTCAGAGGCTGATGGGATCTGTCAACAAGTGGGGTTAAAATAGGTTCAAGCCGCTGATGCTTCAACACTGTAAAAAATGATGTCTAAAACAGCTGTTGCTGTTTCATACGTCAGTGGACTAATTTGCCTAATCTTCTTGAGTCTTTGGACGAAGGACAATATCAAAGCCATCATGAAAAACCCCTCTCACCCTCTCTATAAACAGTTGTAGCACAAAGCAACAACCATCTACTTTATATAGACACTGTGGTCTCACAGGCCTGGAGGAGGTCTGCACTATTGAGCGCATTCATCTAGTTGAAGTCTGCTTTTTGTTCATCAGTATGAGAATCGATTGGAAATTCATCAACTATTCATTTGAAAGAAAATGGGAGGTCATTAAGGTCTAACCAGTCTGAGTGTATGGAGCTAGACAGGTCAACTAGAAAGAAACTGTTGTGCCGCATGTTCTGTGCCTGAGAACAAAGGCCCGGCCTACACACTCATGAAGCCTGAGTGAGGCCTGCATGTAACTCTAAAAGCCTGATAAGAGAAAGGCGGCAATTTTAAAACAATAGAGGCCAGAACAGACTCCAAACCCCATCATGCCATGCTCCATTCACACCTAGGTGTGAATTCCTCTGCCCTCAAATTCCCAGTGCCATTGGATGAGACCCCCTGGAAACCACATGGGGTCCCACTCCACCTCAGTGACGTCACCTAGGCTATATAAACCTGGGACCGACCTGAACGCATTGCTTCCAGTTGCGACCTCGACAACTAAAGGAGGTATTCTACGTGCATTTCGCTGTTAATTCGAACTACAATCTCCACTTCGCGGGACAAGCCGAGACTCCCCATTGTGTTCAGCCGAACACACGACTGGATCCGCGAGAGGACCGCTACACAACTCAGCGCTCCCTCAT
>OMLF01031166.1:11148-21446 GCA_900302615.1 Holocentrus rufus
CTTTCCACTCCTCCCAACACGTATACCCACTAAGAAACTCTCTTTCTCATACATTGAACGTCATCACTTCATCCCTCAGTGAAGTGGAATCTCGCCTTTGTCCCTTTTACCTCTGTCGTCTGTTTACACCTCTCCTTTTCTTACTCCCTGTCTCGGGCGCGGCAGTGACAGGTGTGTCGAGATTTAAACAGCAGAGCGCAGCTGATGATCTCCCCCTGAGACGTGAACTTTCCCAGAAATCTTGGAAATGGAGCGTGTTGTCACAGGTGCCGCGCTGCACTGTACATCTCTGTTGACACTGGTCCCTGTCATCGCCTCATCTCTCTGCCAGAGACAAAACTCGGTCACACTTTATTTGGACTGTCCAATGTTAACAATGAACTTAGAATCAACTTTGTATCAGCCGAGTTGCACAGTTGGGTCAATGTAGATACTTCAGATCAACCTGTCCAATGTAAATACTCAGCTTAGTATCAATACGTTATCAATACAGTTTTAATTGCATCATTTCAGCAATTATAAGTTCTGCCAATTCAGATGCATCAATCTGAGTTCAGCCTGAATCAACATGAAATGCTTTGAATTGATTCATTCATTTGCTAATCTGGTGATCTAACAGAAAACTATGAATTGTGATTTTTTTTCTGTCAACAATATTTTTAAATAAATAATGTGTAAGTGTAAGGAAAAAGAAAAAATCGAGTCGAAACGTTGCCTTGAGTCGAATTGCGGTTCACAAACTTGAATCTAAAGAATTGATCTAAGAAAAAAAAAGATAAATCAAATTGCCAAAAAGTGAATCGTGAATTGAATTGAATCTCCGTTAAGCCAAAAATTCACACACACCCTCCTTTAACAGAATATTAACAAACTTATTATCAATAGAATTTCATTATCACTTGACTTTTAACTTTGTGTCAACTTTATATCAGTTAGGGTTGTGGTTAGTGTTACAGTTAAGTTGATACTAAGTTGATACAAAGTTCACACTCAGGTCCATATTAGTGTTCGAAAAAGTTTTACCCATTATTCTCTCTATCCATTTATTATATTTCCTTCCATAGAGATGAGGCCGTCAGTGCAGAGTTGTGTTTTTTTCTGCCTGCCGTGCTGCAGTGATGTCACACACTCTCTAGTAATAAGTCAGTGCGGTTAATGAAAAGGAGCAGAGATACAGATAGCGTGAGAGGGCATACAAGTTGGAGCCACGTAGATACAAAGGAACGCAAGTTAATTGGAGTCGCTGGAGTCTCATTATTTCCTCCTTTGAAGCCAAACTCACTCTGTACGGACTATTCAGCTTATGAATTAACGTTCATTCCAGTTCCCTCCCTGGCTCTCCTTTTCTGCTCAGGCAATGGAGATTTTCACAGTTTCCCATCGCAAGATAAGATAACTGTCTGAGCCCTCGCATTCTTTTCAATACCTGTGGCGTGCTTTTATAGTTTTCTATTTGAAACACTGGGATCATTTGTGGTTCAAGCCCTGTCTGCCCAGTGCGTGTCGGCAGTGTTTGTGTTTAAAGCAACTACTGTGCTGCAGTGCTTGCAGTAGGTCTTTGTGTTGAGAAGTCATTTCCCAGTGAGTTGACTGATGAAGTGCGGACGTGCAGCTGATTTAGGACTTCTTTCCACACATCTGTAGGTGTGCTACGACGCTAGCCTCTTTTTCTCTCCTTCTCCCTCTCTCTCTCTGTCTCTCTCGCTCCCTTTTTCTTCATCCCTGCCTGATTTGCTCCCTGCAGGAGTTGGCTGTGTCTCTGACCCCAGGGCTGCATCATGCTTAGCCAACCTGTTTTTCTTGGAAATTCTTGCTGGCTGAGGTAGCGAAAAGGACGGGATGATAATGGGGGGAGTGTGTGTGCATGTGTGTGTGTGTGTGTGGTTCTGTGTGTGTGTGTGGTTGTGCCTGTGTACATGCATGTGTACTAGGCTTGGGCACCATGCAATAATTGTGCAATATTGTCCCATCAAAATATCGCAATATTCAATATTATCATGGTATATCAATAATCAACTTAACATCAGAAAGACATTATTTTATCATAAATTCTTCTAAAATCTCCAAAATTAAAGGTGCACTATGCAAAATTTTGGAATGATTGAAGTGAGGACCAATTAACTGAGTAAAAACATGGAATGAGGATGTAATTTATCAGTGAGTCAGGCAGAGATATGAGACCTACTCAATGAGATCATCAAATTTCATGCTTATTCCGCATTCATTTTGTACAATTTGAAATTAGATTACATTAATCAAATTTGTCACGAGTAAACTGTTTGAACCAACTTTTTCATCAAATAAAAGTTATGCCTGTATGCCTGTGTGTGTCTACATCACGGACAAACTGGTTTACCACGTGTGTTTTGAGTTTTATGACACCTCCCATGCTTGCTTTTTATATCTTAAGTTCCCTGCCACTGTTGACCTGTCACCATCCACATCGACTGTCTTTTGTTGAAGACAGAGGGACAAGCACCAAATGGGAGATGGCACAAAGGGAGACAAGAAAGTTGCTGACCCAAGAGAGCAATTAATTTTAAGCCTCTCTTGTGAGGCAGATGAGGGCGGATGAATGGCTTGAGGACAAAATAGAAGAAAAACAACAGGGAAATGCAGATATGATTTAAGCAGATTTGATTTAAGCGGAGAGGTTTGAGACGGAACAGTTTATCCAGCAAATAACTTGGCCGCTTCATCTAAGCATGGTCAAAAAAATTTGGGGGAGGGGGGGATCAAGTCTTGGTCCTGCACGGGCAGGTGCTTTAACAAAATCAGGTCACTGTTTCTCTCCGCTTTCTCATATTCACCCCACTTGTGCATACTCAGGAAATTAATTTAGCGAGGATAAGCTAGTTTCTCACCCCCCCAGGCTGTGTATGAATATGTAATGGCAGTGTCTAATGCTCTCCCCACACACACACACACACAGATGGAAGTTCTTCGTATCTCTGTGGGTCAGTGAGACAGAACTTAGTTATATTGTAGGCGTGTGTGTGCGAGTGTGTGTGTGGGTGTAGGTTGAGGCAGCAATTGGCTTTGTGACCTCAAGCTAATCAATAGAATTCATTAAGATGCATTACCTAGAATAGCTTGGACAACATGCTGATCATCCTTTAGTGTGTGTGTGTGTAGGTGTATGTGTGCGTGTTAATGATAATTGCACATTTTAACAATTTCGACCCGTCTCCAAATGACCAGCACATGCCACGCGCAGCAGCTGGAGCTAATGAACTTCAGGGTCTTGCCTGAGGCCGAAATAGTTTAACCTTCCCCAACATTGCATTTGCTAACTGTGTTTAGTTTCATCTTACCACTGACCCTGTGCTAATGAGCATGAACGCACACAGACCCTCCATACATTTCTCCCAACGGTCACCGAGCTACCTGACCCATCTCTGACTCGGGCCGCGGTTCAGGCCCCGGTCAATGAAAGGCTAATCCAGTTATGATAGCTGCCTGTTAGCGCTAACGGCTCAATCAACTTAGCTCCATTGTCAGTTTAAGGTCAGATAAAAGGGTTAGTGGTTTACCGAACTTTGCTGCTTGTTGTTTGACCCTTATCATGTACATGGCTGCAGATAAAGGCACATGGGTATGTACAGGAACAAATAGACTACGGGTACACAAGTCTTTTCATGCGACTTCTCAAATTGGAATTCAGCTGTTGGATCTCACAAGGTCAGATTTGATTTGCGTCCACACTTGACAGTAAAATGTGACCTCGCAGTTTGGATTTCATTATCCCACGCAATATGTAAAAACAAATGGAAACGGACATTACTGAACTTGCATCATGGCTCTTTGTAGGGCTCTTGCAATAACCGCCATATTGCAATACCGCACTATTGACAAGCCAACCACCACGTCCGCTTTACTTGTTTTACACCTCAATCACGTGTATTGAACGTTAAATAACTTCATAATGAAGACAAGAGTTAAGCTTAAAAGATTTACCCTAAAAAATTGCTTTATTGATTTTATTTTGACAATTTATATCGAGCCTAGGCTATAGGCTAGGCTTTTTTTCAGTGGGATATATCCTCCATGAGGTGTCAGATGCCCTCTACTCCATGGGCAAACTTTATTAATTCGGCCCAACAAATGGTCTCACCCAGGTAGTCCTTCATCTTTACATGAACTTCGCCAAAATTGGAATCACAAGGTTTTCACCCGACAGCCTCGATAAGTACACACGGAAACCAGCAGCAGCTTAATTAGCTTAATTAAATATCTCTCATTAATTTCTGGGTGGTTTTTTATTGCCTCATGTATCTCCGAAGCTCTCTGGGGTCTATTTAATTATTGCTGCATTTTGGTGTAGACATGCTCCTTTTTGGAGCAAAGGGGTTGTGGGATGATGTATTATGCCAAAATGTTTGTCTGTATTTGGGTCAGGGTATATGTATGCCTACGGTTGCATGTGTTCGCGCCGGTATGTGTGTGTGTGTTTCTGTGTGTGTGTGAGACAGAGAAAGAGGGCGAGAGACAGAGATAGAGACGGAGTGGGAGTGAGGTATTACAGCGGCTGTTGTGTACATGCCTGTTAGTGGTTTTCCTCTTCACCCTGCCCTGCGTTTCACCCTTGTTAAAGAGAGTCACTCTTATTGCTCTATATATACGGCAGTTGGTGACGTGACTGCTTCCATACTGATGCACTATAGAATTACCGATCCACATTGCCAAGTTTTATTTTCTGACTTACCTTTTGAAGTCACCGCATAAACACACATACAGACACACACACACACACGCTGACCCTCTCCGGTTTGAAGCTGCTGTGCCTCTCCACAGTCCTAACTATGAGAGTAACCCAACACCAGATGTAAGCTGGAAGCCCATGGGGTCCTCCTGTTATCTTTTACTATTATCACCTCTCTGATGTGGAGGTCGCTAACTCCCTGACCTCAGGAAGAGCGAGGGAAAGACAGACAGACAGACAGACAGGGATGGAGGAGAAGCTCAGGTAGAAGGATTTTGGTGTTAAAAGTAAGAGGAGAAAGAATATGCACACGCACAGAAGAGAGCAGGGAGCGGGTTAAAGCTGCTCTGATCTGCTGCGCTTCAAAAGCGAGCGGCGTTAACCCTGCTGACTCTGGGAGTGTCGGATCAGACGGGGTTTGATCACAAGCCTCTTCTTTCCCCTTCGCTTTCTCTCTCCGCTCGTACAGACGGCGCAGAAAGAGAAAGGGAAATGAAAGAAGATTGATTCCCCATCGTCAGATTGTCAATGGGGATTCCCTGTGGGCCTCAGGAGGCAGCTGTAACACTGACTGCAGGCCTTTTGCCTGAGTATGGAAGTCTGGATCAAATGCATTTTTCTATATGGAGAAAATACATGAGGTTTTGCACATAATCATCCCTGTCACAGTCTGTGATTTAAACTGGCATGTTAAGCTTTTTTTTTTATCTGCATGTTTCTCTCTCGAATGGGACTGAATCCACTGAATTCTGCTGCCGCTTCCCAACCGAAATAGTTATTTTGCTAAATAAAAGATAACTCCTGCAGTGCTCATTATTACAGACATCACAGCTGGCTGTTCTGTGAACATTGTCAGACTAAATTTAGGATTCAAATCATTCTTAATACTGAGATTAACAAATGCCTGGTTAGCTTGCTACTACGTTCTTTTCTTTGGCTGAAAAGTGTTGAGAGGTGAGAATCACTACATTTCCAGTCATGTGCATATAAAATATTACAGAGATTATGAAAGATATTGGAAAACTATCCTTTTTTGCATATATGAACATCAAATGCTATGATGTATTTTGAAACAATTAGGAAAAATCCCATTCATTGCTCCAAAATAATTCTTGACTCAAATGACAAAATGACATCTGAGGCCACTTTTTTTTTTTTTTTTTTTGGTATTCAAAGATAACAGGTGGTATTTCCTCCCATTTGGTTGATAAATTCATGTATCGTCATGGGTGACCTGTTACACACACACACACACACACACACATGCACACTCCTCACGTCATTACAAGTCTCTAGGGGTCAAGGAAAAGAGAGGCACAGCTGGAAGTTTGGTTCACCTTTGACCCTTAAGGCTCCTATTGATTTTATCTCACACACACACACACACACACAGACCCACAAAATTGGTCCTTCTTGTTATCCTACTTTGGATCTAGTGTACGTTCTTCAGATGACGACTTGTGGAGTACGACGTAGTTTAGTCTGTCCCCACTAAGACGGAGCTTACTGCCATTGATAAACATACTCAACTTTATTAGTGCAAACCTCCCACACAGCCGTGTGTTAGTTTATAGATTGAGGAATAAAATGACACCGATACGTAAATGTTTATAGGAAAAAAAAAAAAAAAAAAAACAGACTCCAGCTAGCCTGGAAACCCACATCCACTTCAGAAAAGCCCGCTGCTCCACAGACGGGGATTTGGTTTCGATCAGATTTACTTTATGCACCCGTGATTTAGTTTGAATTGGAAACATGTCAGCATATAATCTTTTCACTCAAGTTCTGTTAGATTTATTGTATTCTCTCCCCCCGGGCGGAGATAGTAATAGATAAATAATGTAATAAGTCTGCGAGCTAAAGGCTTCCATCTGGCATCTAACCATGATGCCCTAACAAAGTCAATGCCTCAGGTCTAATACATGAGAAATCAGTGTCCCATTGATGAAGAATCATTTGGACTTTGCTTGAGGTCAATCATTTTTTATCTCTGTTTTGAGCTCTAGGTGGAAATAGTTGACTTCTGTGTATTTTTGTACATTTTGACAAGAAATCTTTGACTAAATATTCTCAGCTTGTCCCAAATCTAGTTTACCTCCCATCAAAAAAATAATGTTTTTTGTTCTGTGGACAGGAGACAATTTGCTGCCTAGTGGCCAAGGTCTATTAGTCTGTCCCCAAATTCCCAGTTGCATTCACTTTTTACCACACAAGAAGCTTCTCAGAATAGAATAGTACCTCCAAATGACGGTGATTACCTGCCAATGCTGCTGGGAAACAAATCACCAGCCAAAACTCAGCCTTATTTTGCTGGAGGCTGGTGTTAATTTACTTCCTTTGTCCCGAGTGTTGCAGCTCGCTGTTGTCACACAGACAGACAAGACCATAATGAAACTGTCCCCAAGGCCTCGGAGATCACATTCAGGAAGCATGACTAACTGGGTGGAGGGCTACAAGGGGCTTAGAGCCACTATTTTGGTTTAGTGGTGCAGAGCCGTGCAATCAACAGGGATCAACGTTGAATCTTTGTTTAGCGTGTTTAGGAGGCGGCGCGTCTGTTTGGGTGAGGGCTGTGTTAACTTGCTGTTATTGAGCGGTCGGGTCTTGTCCATGTAAGAGCGTTTGAGACTAATCTGATGATGTTGAGACTAACCATAATGTTGATATGTGATAAGGCCGTTCTTACAGGAAGAACCCCCCTGTCTGTTTGTTTCCACATTTTAAAGGAGCAGTTCACCCAGAATATAATCAAGATATTTTCCCACATATTTTCTACCCATTCAGAGGGTTTCCAGTCTGCCGTGATCCTCCCTGTGCACCCCAATGCAATGGAGCTGGGCGGATATTTGACTGTGGAGCTCAAACTGTCAAAAAAATATACATGTGAAGAATCTCAGCAACAACAGCACTTTGCAGAAACACTGACATGGATACCTGGCATAATCCGCAGCCCTAGGGGGAAGCTGAACTGACAAACTGTTTCTATCCGCCCCCAGCGGATCGCCGGTGTTCTCCACACAGAAACTATCTATTTTTCGGATTTTAGGTGAACTGTTCCTTTTAGACCTGCAAACAACAGCTTTATCTGAAAACCTCACCCAGAGAATGTAAACACGGAGATGACAGATGGCATCCTCAGAAGCAAGTACCCCGGTTTACTTTCTGTTTAAATTTTTAAGCCAATGCAGCATTTTTCAGATTTTTTTTTCCCCCGTTGCTTTGCTGAGATTTTAAAGTCCTGCTGATGACAGAAGAATCTCATCCAGGAGATTTTAATGAGGATTCGGTGGGAGAAAGAAAAAAAAAAAAAAGTTGACATTGACTTTGTTTATGCCTCCAGCTGCACCTCAGTGGCTGTCTTCATGATAGATAGTTCAGATCAGACCTATTGATCCCGTCCTCTCTGTGCTCTGCTCGCACAGATGGGCTAATCAATACCCATAATCAGAACTGCTCACTCCGCTCCGTCTGCCCAAATAACACACCCACGCACACATGCACTGACGCACAGCACAAACACACACGCAAATCAACATCGTTTGGGTGTCACAGCACGGCACCCGCTAACAATTTGCAGAGCCCACAGACTGAACAAAGGCCAGGAGAGTAAATGATGGAGTTCATTACCATTTTCTGGCCTCTAATCCGCTTCCCTTTCTCCCACTTTGTCTCTTTCCACGCAGACAAGCTTTGAACATAAAGTACAAATTGGAAACAATAACCGTCAACGAGACGCAAACCCTCAAATTCCAAGTGCCCGCTCCCAATGATATACCCCAACAGTGGTCGGAGAGTCCCACATACCCGTCAAAGAGAAAATAAAATCCTGTGGCATCCCAGTAAAGCCTCTTGGGACGGGAGGAGGAAAAAACAAAACAGATTCCGCACTCTCCCTGTCTCTTTGTCATGTTTTTATTGGATCAACCACTAAAATGCCCAAACTTATATATATATACACACACACACACACACAAGCCTGCACCCAAAAGTGGGAGAAATCTTGGAGCAGAAAGTCAGACGCACCATCCTAAAAGCATGCTGCTGTTTTAGCTTGGTGTCACAGGATCTGAAATTACCCAGAGTGGTGTCCCGGACGCAGCCGTGGGCCGACCGCTCCGTCCATCACTCATCCTCTCATCTATCCTGTCCCCCCAGAAAGCCAACAGCCAAGTCCCAGACAACGGCCCACTGTCTTTAGGTCTGACTCCACAGTCTTCCTTTGTACTCCGTCACTCCTTAATTACTGTTTTCCCTTCATCTCTGCAGCTAAATTACAACTGGAAGACAAAGAGTGATAATCATTGCTCACTTCATATTATGGAGCTCTCTGTGTAAATCAAAGCTGAAGGACTCAAAGAAAGCTTTGCTTTCATATATTATGTCCTCCCCGCCATCTCAGCTCATCAATCTATCTGCAGTTTATACTATTTTCAGTCCAGAGTACATACAGCAGGAGGGTTTCACTGTCGGGACTCAATAAGCTCACTCATTCAGAGTTTGACTGCAGTGGTTCTCAACTGGCGGGTCGCAGTCCAAAAGTGGATCACAGGTTTATTGATTCTGTTGACTTTGTCAAAAAAGAAAAAAAAACCTTTATTTTTAATTGTAACGAATATCCAGTACAGCGCGTTGATTTTAACATTTTCTACTGTAGCAAGACTAGCCTCATAAACACAACATGGCCAATATGTTAAACTTGGTAATTAACATAACATCACATCACATAACAAGTCATGGCCAGCCTGTACTCCAAGAAACTATTTCATCTCTTTATCCTTTTCAGCAAAGCAGCTAAATATTTTATTGCCTGTTGTTGTTATTATAAGGCCTATTAACATATTATTGCTTTCTTTGGGAAAAAAGAAAAAGGAAAGTTTTTGAGGCCTGAAATAACCAAATTAAATCTCTTGTTGCTGCTGCAATGGCTTCTTTTATTACTTTATTGGGTGCTAAGCCTTCATTGGACTTTCTTGGTTATTTTGTGTTTTAACAGTGCATGAAAGCACTGTGGATTACTGCACTTTCAATTTCATGAAATAAAATAGAATGCCTCTAAAGTTAGCCTGTGAGGACTGTGGCTTAATGACTAAGAATAACTGTGAACCCTGAAGCTAAACACTGACTTACAGAACAAGTGCACTGTGGTGATTTCCTTAATTATGCTTATCCTTTTTATAATTTGTGTGTATTCGAAGAGTTTTAATAAATGAGGGCCATACTGCCTCTATTGCATACTGAGGTTTCAGACCTTACTTTTAGCCCATATAAATATCTAAACAGCAGAATAAGTGTGAATATACGGTGACAGTTTATTTGTCTGTGTAGGTGGTGGACTCGCCTTTAACACTTGACCTCAAGTTCCTCATTAGCTTCCCTGTTAAGCAGATAGCGCCTTTAAAATCCCCAGCGCTTCACAGATATGCAGATCTGTTGCTGGCAGCTGCAGCAAGCCAGGGTGAGTCTGGGAGGCGGCTGCTGCTGCTGCTGCTGCTGCTGCGGCGGCGGCGAGCGGCAGACACCGACAGAGAGACAGGCTTTAAACGGCTATAAATATTTAACAGTAAGTAAAAATAGGGCTGATTTCTGTGCTGATTAG
>OMLF01031179.1:0-13359 GCA_900302615.1 Holocentrus rufus
CTCCTCGTCCGTCTCTCCCTCCCTCCTCTCCTCTCTCCCCCTCCTCTTCCCCTCTGTAGCCTAACCCCCTTTGTTTGGAATTAGCCTTATTTTTTATGCTTTATGTATTTCCATTCTTCTAGCCATTCTCAATCTGTTTCTGCCCCCCCATCAGCTGCCACTCTGACGTCAGCTCGTAGGTTTCTGACTACAGGCCCCGCCCACTCCCTCATTTGCATAATGAGCCACGCCGCAGCCAATCAGGGAGCAGAACGGCCAAGGGCCCCACCGGGCGAAGTGAGAATCCAAACATTTGTGTAGAGGGGAAAGCTTGGGACATCTAAACGGGGCAAAGACAGCAATCACGCTGCTCCTCCTGCCTGTGTCAGTTCATTTTATTATTTTTTTGGACTTGGGAGTGGTATGGTTGTATATAGCACCAGTAATTCAGATGCTGGGCTTATGTCACCTTTTAAATTTAAAGCCTTTATAAATAAAAGGAGGCCATTCCAGCTCCTCTGCTCAGATTTATTAATTATTGACACTGTTCACATGTTTTAATTCTGCATCTGTGACAGTGTTTTCATCACAGCAGGGACACTCACAGGTACTGAGATAGCCAGTGTGATGGTCTGTGGCTTTAAAGCTTGGCTCGTTCCATTTATAAAACTATTGGGAAGTAAAGTGGAAGCTTTATCAGGTGTTGGATCAAAGGCATATAATGTGTGAATAATTAAAAAGACGGCAGCATGCTAGAAACCAGCCCCCTACTTTTTATTTAGAGTACTGAACTATTTAAAAACAACTGCCTCTCCATCTTTCATTCTTTCTTTCTTTCTTTCTTTCTTTTGATTTATCTATCCAGAGAGAGAAAGAGAGAGAGGCACCATGTTACAAAGTTATGCTGGCTCAAACCTTTAGCATTCAGAGCTGCATTTTGACGCTGTCCGTGGTGCTGAATCGACGCTGCCACTCAGAGACCGTGAAATAGATTGTTGGAGCTACAATTTTAACAGTACATGTTTGCACTACAAATGTTTCACGCCCTGAATCTGCTGTGGACAATTTTCAAACCTTTTTTTTTTTTTTTGTGTCCTTTACTTCACTCAGGGATTGATGCATTCAGCGCCGCGCTCCACGAGATGGTTTAGTTTGTTTTATTCATGCAAGTGAGTGTGTGCCCTGCCATGTCTGCCATTACTTATACATTATCTTCTATATACACAGAAAAAAATTAATTAGTGTGGGTGGGGATGCTTGATATGACATAATTTATGTGGATCATATGATTTATTAATAACATACTCTATGTGGACACAGAAAGAACAGAACCCTTCATTGAGCTGGAAACACCAGAATTAAGCCTCTGATTCTGATTGTTGGATTTTTTTATTCTGATTCTGATTTTATTCTGACAAAAAAGTGATTATATTCTCTCCCTTTAAATGCAGTAACACCCACTTTGCAGCAATGTGTCGTCAGCTTGTGTTTTTTATGTGTTGTACTCATTGAAACACCTACATCCAAAATATATATTTTTTTAATAAATTTAAAATGTAAATGAATGTGCTTTTTGTACAGTTGAGTATATTAATGTGAGTATAACTGATAATGGTTGATTTCCTGCTACTTTACTGTGTCTCTTAATATATTTTTACAATTTGTGATACCAGATTTGTGATATCAAAGGCCAAAATCAAAATGCAGGTTGACATGAATAGTTTTTCCATCTCAGAAAGTATTTAGAGAATTTAGAGAAAATCCAGTATAACCCCATGACAGAATAGGATTACTTGAATGGTCTGTTTGTGATGTAGTTTTAGGCATCACTGTTGAAAAGAGGTGTTTCACTTTGGGGTTTAGTTATTTGACACAGGCTTGGCCCTGTGATTGTGCATGGCAAAGCAGCGCTCCCTGCAAACTGGGTGTAAATAAAACTCTGCAGAAATTTTGAACCGTCAATTGTCATGAAAAATCAAGGGAAAGTAGGTCCAGCAGGTTGGAAATAACTACAATTTTCCTTTAAGTGTCTTTGAGCACAACACTCAGTCTCTCCTCGCTGCAGCGGCTCTGTTCTGTTATTGACATTGACCTCTGACCTCCCTGTGGGAGGAGGGAAGTGAAAAGAAATTTTCCCTCCAGGGATCAATACAGCATTGAAAAAGTGCATGCTTACTATCTAAATACATTCAGCAGACATGACCAGTCAATTAATTCTGTTGGGTCAGAATTAATTGGTTGGTTAAAAGTTGTAATTAATAATTTGTGATTAGTTGTTGTTGTTGAAAGATTTTGTCAGAATGTAATTAACAGAGCAGACCTGCATCAAAATAATGTTTAGCATTCTGAGCGACACAAAGCCTTTGTGTCTGTACTTTCCTGATTTTTCTTGATTACAATTTACCAACATAATCTGAATTGATATTGATCAGTGTGAAAACAGTGATATTACATAATACCTGAACAGACAGACAGACAGATAGACAGATAGACAGTCTTTGCATTCCCTATTCAAATTATAGTGACAAGTTGTTGTTTTTTTTCCCTTCAAGTTGTAGAAGATGTGTTTGGCTTATAAAACTTAACTCTGTGCATGAAACACCATGGACATTTTAGCTATCACTCACATGTAGCGTGACATAATATATGCAATTAGGTGGAAACATTTTCCAAAAGCGTCTCACTGTGAAAAAAAAGTGCGTATATTTCTAGGCGGGATAGCCCCAGTGGAATCACACATTTAATCATGACAGTCGAAGTGTCATGCTACACCCACTGAACTTTTTAGGTCACAAGGCAGCAGAGAAGTCAGTATTGATGGATGATGTGTTGCCTGTTTTGCAGGCCTCTGTACGGCTGTTAGAGTGAATGCTCTTTGAGAGAAGGGATGTTCCGAGAGCAACTAACATCTGGCACTGCGTCGGCTTTTTTTTACTGTTATTTATTTATTTTCTATTTAATCATATCGTTGTAGACCGTTAAAAAAAAAAAAAAACCTGCAGAGACCAAATGGGGTTTAAAAACACAACAGGTCTCCCTTGTCAATACTATCAGGGCCATTCATTTCCATAAAGACATAGCTAATTTAGCTTCAGTGCTGCTTATTAGCTTTGTGATTTTTGTTTCCTTGTTTTTGTCATCGCTCTGCGGGAGAGTTCGCCTGCACAGCTGTGAAGACTTGGAAACTGCCTGGCAGGAGGAAATGCAGGTACTGCATGATCTCTTCAATTATGCCTGTGTGTAAGCATCCTCTTTGTTCGAAAACAGGCAAGCGTATCAGAAAGGTTGTCAGGGTTCTTCTTCTTGTCGGTGCCAAGCTCAGCACCTGGATGGTTGCATAGGGCACCGCCGCTGATTGCTCTCCTTTCAGACAAAAGAACAGTCAGAATAGTTCCCAGCTGTGTTTGCGAGGTGTGTGTGTGAACTCGCGAGAAGAACATAGAAGGATAGCTGTCCCTCCAGGATCCTGCACACCTGACCCCATTTCACTGCAGCTTTTTGTTTTTTTATTATTATTAGTATTATCTCTAGATGGAAACTGCCTATTGGCTCTCACATGGTATTTATCCTCACTTGCCTTACTAGAATTGAAATAGAGCAGAGAGATGGTAAAAATCTCTTAGCGAAATAATATTCTGGTTAACGAAAAAAAAAATTAATCTCACTTATTTAGCCTGGATATTCCACATGGTACAATTGCTGTTTTCCAGTCCTGAGTGAGTGTCAATTCCAGCTTTATTGCCAAAATTATTCACACCATAGTGAAGGTGACTCGTTGGAATGTCACAGACACGCCATTTGAAACAGCTACCAAAAATATAGCACCTTGAAGGAGCAAAATCAGTGACATAAGCCATGCATTGTGCATAACAGCTTGGTGTCATGCACAATTCCTTTATACAGTGTGTTCATTATCCCATTAAACTGGATATATGGAGTAGGCCAGGTGGAATGTAGTCATGCATGAACATTTTTCACTGTCTGTTTTGTAGAGTGAGTCCAACAGGAGAGCAACCATTGATATTCATGGCACAGCTAGTATGAGGTGTGACAGTATTTTTGTGAATCTGTGAGTGTATATGGTAATACCAGAGCAGTCTCAAACCTCAAACGCAGTTTCTGCCTCGGGGAGGGGTGCGCTGTTCCCCCCACACAGGCACTGCGAGATAGAGAACCACTCTCTCAGAAGCAATCATTTTCTCTTAAAACTCCATTCCTTCTAAATTCATTTGCTTCTGCACCGTAGGAAAAATGCACACATGATTGTTGGTCCAGCCTAGACAATGTTTTTTGATTTAGGGTTCGTTCAGTCATTTTAATTTTGAAAAGGTGGATTACATCTCATTGATGAGAGTCTATTTTCCTTTATGGCTGGTGTGCTTTGGTGCTTTCTTGACTGTACTGCTGAATGATAAGCAGGCATCTTGCTGCATGTTTAAAGTTCACTAGTAACGCAAGGGACTGAATAAATGAGAGAAAAACAAATAAGAGGTCATGGAGACCACCATGAATCATCTATTTTCTGGCAGCTAATGAATCCCAGAATACACTATGAAGCCCTCTGATGTAGAGTAGTCAGGTAGTTTTTACTTCCACTGCTAGCTATGTATATAAATGCAGCATTTTGCAGTTTGTTGGGCATTAACTGCTGGAGGTACTGTATACACAGTGTGTGTGGGCTCTGCAGCTTTGAGAGGAATTCAGTTGGAATTAGCTTGATGGGCATCCCTCAACATTTTTAAAAGCATTGTTGAAAACAAACTGGGCCAGCAGTTGCCTTGAGGTTACAGAAGTGAGGCTTTAAAAAGTGAAATAGTTAACAGAGAGGAATTGTTGCTAGCATTGCAATTTTCACTGATGCGCCCACTTTAATTGCTCAAGTGGAATCCAACAGTAAACGGTAATAGTACTGAGCAGCTCAGTGGTGTGTGTGTGTGTGTGTATACAAACACATTTAGGCTGTTGCTGCAAAACGGATGTCACTGGACTGTTTTGATAGGGATTAAAGTCTACCTAAGGCTTTCAGAGTACACCATAATATTACTGCATACAAATTTTTAAAACTATTATTATAAAACGTAAAACTAATGTCATTTTTAATAACATTAAACAGCTTGCTCTTCTACTTTTCTCTGAAATAGATCGCTTTAATACAAGTTGCTACAAAGTGTCAGGCTTTTATTGTATCATTGTACTGTATCTTTTGATGTAAAATGAATCAAAGCAGTTTTCAAAGCTAGTCAGAACATTAGTATTGTTTCACTGCCTGACTTTGATGAGTTGACCCAGATATTTTATCTTGTGAAAGTTTCAAAAAGTTTCACAGCAAACACACACGCACACACACACACACACACACACACGTTTAGACAGTTGCAAGACAATTACACTGTAATGCATCTAGGAAATAGCGCAAGACTTGTCAGTTACATATAGAATAAGCCTGCAAGTTAGAGAAATGTTGTGCAGCTAATGATGAGCAGTATGCTGCTATGAAAAAAAAATTAGTTGGTTATGATTTTCAAATCCAAGCCAAGATACCTTTTATTTAAAAAAAAGTTACAAATACTCTTGCAGAGAGATTGTTTTGCTGTGGATTGTGGGTTGTACATGGTGGTTTCCACAATTTTGAATGTTTCCTCCCACCATCTGTATTTTTACACGCCTGCAGCTCATATAGGAAGTGGAGGCAGATATCCAGTCATTCCCACACCCATCTGTGTTCCCTACATCTGCAGCCGCATGACTAAGTCCTACTGGAAACTCACAGCCTAGCTGATGCTAGCTAGCTGTGTTTAGCTGCGGATATATTGTTTATATGGAGCAATGTCTTGTTTGACGGGTTTGATGGTCTTACAACCATTCTACAAGGGCTGGGGATGTTGCTAATAAATTAGCCATGACGTGGACGCAGCATTGCAATCTCCTGCCTTTTGTTTTGTGCACAGGGAAACACATTTTCTTCAACACTGTGCTGTACAGCTTCCAGTTTTGCCCCATACTCAAATTTTAACAGACTGCAGTACAGACTCTCTCTGGAGCATTGGAAAGATTGTGGAAGGCAGAGACTGGCTTGAGATACTAGTTATTAGTTAACTAAAGACATGCTGCCAGCAACAGATGTTTCAGAGGTAGAAACCACCGTTGTAGGGGAGGTGTGTGTGGAGGTATACAAAGCAGAATATTCTCACCTGTTTTACTAGATCACAGCCACCAAATCAGACTAATTTACCCACTTCCTCCTCAGTAATCTACCTTTCTATTCAGGAGTATCCCCACCTTGACAACAATTACCATACCCCTGGTGGCGACCTAAATCCCACCATTAAACAGTGTGTTTTTACATGTCTGGTCCTCGCTGCAGGGCCACTGTTTGGAAACCCTTTGCTTCTTACCTGAATAAGTGACATAATCCCTTTATTTACCTAAATGTACAAGAAATTGACTTGGTAGCACTGGTGCAGAGATACATCAACTTATACATGCATGATACAAGGACAACAAGAGCTAAAATACACTGCAAATTGAAACATTGAACTGACAGCAGACTGTGTACCACTACAAATATGACACCAACTTAGCAATCAGTGGCACCTGTAGCCAGGGCTGTGAATGACCCACATCAAACTATATCAAAGTATATCCTTTAAGATTAAAAATCTCAACAGAGACGCAGAGAGAAGCATGACTGGAGAAAAAAAGTTGTTATTTTAACAGTCTAGAAAGACAGAGGATTCTTCAAAGCTATAATCAAAAGTGCCTTTAGAATAAACACCCCTCTGGGTTTGTCATTACCAACAGAAACATCAGGGCAATGTCAGCAATGTTTAAAAACATCACCACAAAATTGCTGTTTCAATTTAAGGTAGCATGATTTGACAGATGTTTTTTATGTAAGAATTAGAGATGACTGCAATGCAGATGCAGCTTCTACTGTAGTAGTATATCTAGCAGCAGCTTTATGATACCGAAAGCATGGAAACCATTCAGATTATGGGAATTGTTGTCAGTTATCTGTTCATATTTGTCGTGCATACAATAAACTCTAATTGTAAGAAAGCATTTCTCAAAGGTTTGTTCAGAAAAATGACAATAAAGCGTCTGCTCTTTCGCTTTTATGGTAAAAGAAGAGAATGTTCTTTGCACTGGCAGCCTCTTTCATAACTGCAAGAAACTTAAAGTACAATAAACATATAGGAATTTGTGACGTTGTTGCAGAAACTCAGGGTTTTACAGTGCATACAGACGCAACATGTTACAAGGACAGCAGGACCTCACAGACTCAACGCACTTGGAGACAATTCAAGATGTGCCATAGACAGCAGAGCAAACATTTATCAACATTGTTTTTTGCTTGCACAGTTTTGAAATAAGTGCAGAAATACTCAAAAATGAAACAATGCTTGATTAAAAACATTTACAAATTTGTACAGATGAGATATAATCCCTACGGGTCACATAGAAAACATCTCAGCTCAGTAAATAGAAATGGAGATGACAATTACATTTTCAATATTGGCACTATTGGAGAGACATGCAATTGTTTTTGTTCCTGTAGTCTAAGTCTAGTGTGGTGTTGATGTGAAAATGCCTCGGGCATTTGTTGGTGGAAAATGATGCTGTTCCATTGTGGCGTACAGTTGAACGGGTAAGAGACTGCCTTCTCTGAGGCTCCCCACATCTGTTAAGTAGCTTCAACAGCAATGATGAAACCATCAGTGAGCAGTTGGTAAGTTACCCAAATGCTGTTTATGCACCATCATGCTTAGTCAGTAATTGTGCAAATGTTAACAAAGGGTACACAATGCAAGCACACACACACACTCACATAATCACATCCAAATACCCATGCACACAAACAAATGCATGCATATTAAAGGGACAGTAAGTAAGAATTTGATAGTAATGACTCAGCAATACATCTTAAAGTAGTGACTCAGGCTTTCAAAAGACTGACTCCCCACCCTGCACACTGTCTCAAAACAAAAACTCAGTCATTGGAATTTCAAGACACTCCTAAGCCCTCAAAGGCTGTGATATCTTCCTCCCAACATCATAAATTTTGGAAGTGTGTCAACATTGCCACAAGCAGTAAACATAACAGCAACTCTACCAATGTTAGTGGTCCAGGGTAGGAAAAAAAGCACAGTCATCAGTTATTCAGTTATACTGGTACAGTCTGTGGTCTGGTTGATTTGAAATAGCCATGATGTGGCTGTTCCAACAAGCTAACCCAGTGAGGAATGGGGATTTTCTTATTTAGTATTATGAATATTGAATATTATCTTGACCGTGCACAAAGATATGAGAGTTCCTCAAAGTCAATAAATAATAAAACCAACAATAAGACCAAACAACTGTCCAACAAAGTGAAAATATCCTGTCTGTTGGAACTGAAATAGCTATGAGTCTTAGTAGTGCAGCAACAATATCAGCAAATGTTTTCATAGCTAACATTTCTGTAGCGTTCACATGCAAAAAACTTACAATTTGGAGGCTTGTAGTTGTACAAAGTCCACAAATGACATCACTGCTAGCTAAAAGTTAGACTTACATGTGAAAGTAGCTTTTAATCCTCAGTAAAACCACTGGTTTGACTCAGAAGAAACATACTGATTGGACTCTGTGGATAGAAATTTCAGATTCTTTCAGGTTCATATTTTCTACACCTAATGATGACAATAAAAACAATTTAATAAAAAAAATGCACATTTTAGTTTACCATCCCTTTGAAGATATTAATAAGTGCAGTATGAGTGTTATTGTGTTGTGTTGTGTGTATGTATGGGACAACAACATGAAAGCTCTGCAGTAGGGGTGTAGTGATTCATTCAATGCATTGATGCATCAATGATAAATTCTGCTGATTCAGCTGAATTGATCAGCTAAAATAAATAAATTGACTTTGGCTTTAATTGATATGTAACACCCAATATTTACACCCGCTCTTTTTTGTTTTGTTTTGTTTTGTTTTTAGGATAAATAATGCTAACTCTGTTTGTCTGATTTTTTCAGATTTTGGACAAAAAAAGGAAAATCTTACATTATTGAATATTTATTAAAAATTTTGGCTAGATTGACCAAAAAAAACAACCCCCTACCCTACAATTTGATGTAATTTTGAACACGCTAATAATAACTGTAAAAAAAAAAAAAAAAGCATGATAATTTATGATAAGTAGGTCGAGAATAAGCTGAAATCTCCACATGCGCACAGCCCAAATGCAGCACATCCTTCTGTGGGTCAGATGAGGACATGGCGGATGCTCACGCTGTGCAGCTCAGTAGACAGGGGAGAACAGTGGAGCTTACACAGCACTCAGCTATTGTCAGGCTGGATGCCATGCCTTGCCCCAACAGCTCACACTCTATTTCCACCATGTAACACCGAGCCCGGCCCTGCAAGCCAGTCAAACCTCGTTGGTCGTTTTAGCCCCTGTTTACAAAGACCTTTCTTCATGTTAGCTTTTGTTTACCTTATATATTTTGTATTGTTTGATCAAGGAGGATAGTTTACTGTATGCTGTGTTGACAGCTTGAGGTGGGCTAATCCAGAGCTGCACTCGGCAGCGGCAGAAACACACAATGTTAATGGGCTTCTTTATGGCGGTATGGAGTTGTCAACGCAGTCTATTTTTACTTTGGTGGAGGCCCAGCAGGATCAGTGGTGTGGCGTTTGAAGCTTATGCCGTTGACTCACAAACAGCCCGGCTTCACAGAGCCCACACAAGTTCACAAGCTGTTCGAGCACACATGTTGCCTTCCATCAAGCTGCTTTGGAGAGACTGAAATAAAATAATGTGTTCTCCACCAAATCTATTTTTCATTAGCTTTTAGCACTGTGTTGTGCAAGCTGTTTGATTTCGGCAGCGCTGTCTTTAGAGTTTTGGCTCAACGCAGCACAACTCTTACAGCTCGTAAAACCTTTGCTGCATCCTTTCTTGTTTTGTAGTCCAGAAATAGGAAACATTGTGAAGTCAAAGGCAGGCCCGTGAGCCAAAGAGGCAATTTGAAATGCATGTGAATGTTGTGGAGCTTAGCTTCAGTAAAAAAAAAAAAAAAAATGCAAAGAAGGGTGTAATTGTTATGTGTGACAACTCCCAAAGTCAAAGTGTTACATTTACCGTGAATCAGTGGTGCCGCATCTGAGGATAAACATGGAGTTTAAATATCTTTTGATAAGATGTAAACATCCCCGGGAAACTTGATCAGTTAACTAAGGTTATACGCACGCACACACACACATACACACCATTCTTTACACAATCTGTACTAGTAAAAGTCCTTGTTCTGGGCCTGTGTTCAATCCTTTTCAATTTTCCCACTGGGGAATGCATGATGTAAGCACTGTGAGCACCTGAGAGAGAATATATATACGTGTGTGTGTGTGTGTGTGTGCTTTATATGATTCACACTAGCCTGAGTATGTGGCAGAATCGAAGCCCACCTCTCTTAAGATGTCTGAGCACCTCAGGGGCTCAATATAATATTGTTGTTTTCTGCTTATTTTCAAAGAATGTTCCATTCCCAGTAGTGTGCTTCCATCCAATTTAATGCTGTTTATTGTGCTGGAAGGACAAGATATGTTTGTTTTGCCTTCCGAAGGATGTATTTTGTGTCTCCAAGTACTTAAGGCTGTACATTGAATATAGTCTAACTGCGCAGAGTATAAAAGTTCAGACTGATGGATGTTTCATAAACGGACTGACTGATATAGGCTCAGACATGTGCTTAGCAGCTTTCAGGTTACATTTATTATGTCAAAATAACATTCAGGAACAATCACTTTATGTTTCTTGAGTGGGTACAATTACAATGCAGTTAACTTTGCTCACCGTAGCCACAGTCAATCTAACTGAATAGATCGAATTTGTAAGCTATATTCTTCTCTCAGTGTATTCATTTCCAGAAAATGGAAAAAAAAATAAATAACTTGGACTGTAATTTCTTTGCCATATACTGTATATGTAAGCTAGTATATTATTTTCTCATTGTCTCAAATGTGGTGTTTTTGTTTCTTACTTTACCAATATTTCACAGAAAGTCCAATGTGTATGTGTATACATATGTGTATCTATCTATCTATCTATATCTATCTATTATGTAGATAGATAGATAGATAGATAAACTAACATTGCTGTAATGTGTGACCATCAAATACTGTAAGTAAGGCTGCTGAAAGTTTAAGGGGATGCTAATGAATTAACTACAGAGTCCCTACTTCTAAAATAAATTCATAAATAATAGTTTGCACAACAGTCGTTCCCCTTTCCCGCAAAACTTCTTCACTCATCCTGTCCCATTCTTACTGAGGGACTTCAAAGGCGTTAAGTACCAGAGCAAAACCAGCAAGCTGTATTGCATCCATTGTTCTCCTCTGATGGATCATTTGCAACAATACAGTGATGAATCTCTTTTCTATTTTTGGGTTCTGACAGCCTCTACCTGTATCCAGCAGCTTGCTAGCCCCCACCCAGACAGTGACTGGCCTAATGTCTGGTCGCAGTGGCTTCCTTGAAGCACTCCTGCAAGTTAATAAATTCTGGGCCATCTGTTTCCATACAGCCCCTTTCCATTACCAGGTGCCCCCCCTCCTCGGCCCTCTATCTAATTAAAGTTCCTCTCTCTCCCTCTCTTTGTGCCTAAATTCAAACTGAGGAAAAAAGAGAGAGGAAAAGAAAGACAAAAGGGTGAAAGAGAAGGGAAAGGTAAATTTGTGTAACCCAGTGTTTTGAAGCAGAGTAATCAGTGAGCTAACTTGGTTAGTATCAGTGCTTTTTTTGTATGGTTTAGTAATGACATCATTAATAACCATGTGAGCTTGAAGGGTACTTAACCACACGATAAAGAGATGGGGCATTGTGTGCCAGTTGTGCCTCTGCTCTGCCTTCATTTTGGAAAGGAGCACTAATTGCTGGGGGAGAATTTAATGAAAACCCTCCAAACAAATAACCCAAGAGACAGTGAGGAGTGTGTGGAAAGTACAATGGTGGAGAGCAATGTGAGGAAGAGCATATATGAAATTATTAGAATAATAAACAGGACTAACATTTACAGATAATAAAACAAAACTAATTAAAAGCCAAGACTATAAACCATAAAAGAACAGAAATTCATTTAAAAAAGGATTATAGAACAATAAAGAAAATATATACAATAGCTAAAAATAAATCATAGCAAAAGCCTGTCTGTGAAACAGGTTGGAGAAAGTGATATAAAAGCAGACCCAAAGAGACATGAAATGATCTCATTTCATCACTGGATGGGTTTTTATCAAATAAACATGAGGAACCTGCTCTGCTCGCACAGATTCTGTATCCTCTCTTTGGATGAATGCTGTTGTTGAGAACCGAAATGGCTGTGGGAAGAAAAACAGCTCTCTGACGTGGAAAACACTAGCAATGCCCACAGCACATAGCGCTTTTAACTACTTTTTGCTCTCACAGTCTAACTGAAAGCATCAACCATCAAAGCCATTAGGGTGCCAGAGTGCCCCTGTGGTTTTGCCATTAGTCCATAATATATTGGTAACAACACACCAAGATGGCACTACAGTATCAACATACATACACTGAAGAACAATTTGGCACATAAATAGCGTAGCCAAAAGAACACAATACTCCACACGAGGTTATGAATCCCCATTGTGGCAGAAATGTAAGTTATGTGTCTGCATTAAGCTGTAATGTTCTTGGCGGAGATGATGTCACTTTTTATGGTAAGGCCGTTGACAATGCAAGGTGATCATGAGAGTCGCTGTGGAATATCGTCATGGGAAACCGTTGGCAGTCATTTCCATGTTTCTACCTGAGCTGGAGGTTTACGTGGTTCTTTATGGGCAGTGCAGGATTCCTAACCCCAGGGCCGGCAAAACCCATTCATAAACCATGATAAAATTTCAAGGATGCATGCTTGTCGGTATGACAATAAGGCCTGCTTTTGGAAAGGCCGTCTTTTTGAAGATACAAGGTTTCAATCCAATGGCAGCGATATTTCTGACACTCGTTTGAGGTCTTCCCATTTGCATGAATCCTATGCATATTACATCGCTCCGACCTGTTGGCTACCATGGGAACTCTCATCATCGGTTGCAGGCAATAATAGTAAGTTACTGCTGCTTGTCATATGCCATCCTGCTTTTACCCTAATTTATGTGCACAAGACCATTGTCTGCTGGCCCAGGGGGGATTCTGTGAGTCTCCGATTTCAGCTTTATGACGCAAGGAGAAGGGAACGTCCACAAATGCCCAGGGAAACAAAACCCAGCACATGCCTAGAATCTCCTCTCCAAATGAATATTTCACTCCCCTCCCCAAATTGAATCTGGGAGATGCAAAGGGAGATGGCAAATGCAGGGCCTTCTCATTGAGGGAGTGGGAG
>OMLF01031188.1:1751-25436 GCA_900302615.1 Holocentrus rufus
CCTCAAGAATAAATCCTCCACACAGAGCTTGATAATAATCAACTGTACATTTAAGGGAGCAAAGCAATCCCAAAATAGCCTGGCACAACGTACTTTTTAGGCACATTTTTTATTTACCTTAGAGCACATGCAGGACCTTTGTTCATACATCATCAGAGAGAGAGTTTGCATTTTTTTTAAAGTGAAGTGAGGCCAATGACCTGTGAGATCTACTAAGGAATATGCTGACCAGCAAATGAATTGCCAACCAGGTAAGACTGCAAGCTCAGGGCCCTAATTTCTATTTGTGGCACTTTAAAGACTGATACTCCCTATTAAAGGGCTAGCATGTTGGACTATATTTCAACAGTAAAATAGCATTACTACATAAATCATGCACTCTTTAAGATACAGTAAATGAAATAAAAAGAAAAAAACTATCAGTTTAATTTATGCAGTATGCAATGGAAGAGGTAAAAGGTAAGAAAACATGAAATTGTATAATGACTTTTGTGTCCCAGAACACAATAATGAAATTCTGGGTTTTAATCAAAAAAGTGAAAAGATATCCTCCTATGTAATGCAAGGAGGGAAAATTACTAACACAATCCATCACACGTACACAGTGACATTCCTACTTCATGCGTCGGAAAACAGCGTCAGTGGACAGCTGAAAAAAATGAAGAAGTTGTGCTGTGGGACTTTATACGGTGCAACTGAAATTAATTGGGAAATCTGTGAACAAAACTTTCACTTGATTGCACATGGTTTTATTTGAAGAAAAGTATGGAAAACCTATAACTTTCTGGCTATGTAAAAGATTTTCTCAGTTAAATGAAAAAAGAGTAGAATTGAGCAGCAATTTTCCCTCTTCATAGATCAAAGTTTTCCCTCCATGCTTCAAGTGTCATTATTTTTCCATACATAGATTGCATTTATTCCATACATAGATTTTTTTGAAAACAACACAGTGTCACACTGAGATAGCAGGAATCATTTACTGGGAAAAAGAGATCATGATAGAGTAATATGGGGGTCTAAACCCCTGCTGTAGATTCTTGTTCACTCCAGGCCAAGCCTAAAATCTAAAGCTGCTGTTTAATAGAATTCCAACACACAAGGGGGCCATGTGCACCCTTGTGAAGCGCTAAAAGATCAAGCTGGGGTCTTGTTACAACTTCATGATTACTAATTCAAGAAGCCTGAAGTTATACTTGGGCTGCTGTTGATTCAGCATTACTGTGTGGAACAACTTATCAAAGTCTTCCTATAGGCAGCCAAGCCTGAAAAGCAAATTCAGTGGTTGCTGAATGGGTTCGTTTTCTGACTATAGATAACATGCCCATAGAAATTACAGTTTTATTAAATTTGAAACTTGATTGAGCAAAGTAAATGCACAAATGGCATTCAAACCAGCACCTAATACATGTGTATTTAAATGTTCTGTCTCAGTATTTTTCTGTATTTCTGACTACTTTCACCCTCTTAATCAAGATGTGTTTTGATGTATCTCCAGATGCTTTGCTGTTGCTAAATACACTAAAACTAAATAAAGGACAGGTGAAAATTAAAAACATTTTCACCTCTGTCTGGATGTATAGAAGAGCTCCTTGGCAAAAAGCCAGTGCATTTCTCTTGCTTCTTTGGAGGTCTGAAGAGTGAAGTATCCAAGATGACATGGAGATTTCCCAGGCATCTGTTTCTCCTCCCTCTCTGTCAGCCATGGAAGCGTTTGTGCCAAGGTCTTCAACTACTCCTTTCTCCCGGGCTTTGGGCCTGAGAACTCAAAACAGTCTCACCAAAGCTCACCCACACGGCATGGGTCACACACACAGTGGCATGCCTCGGTGACAGATGGAGCTTGCAGAGAGAGATGGCCTGATTGGATGCAGTACACAGACATGCTGCAAGCCATCCCACACAGTACAATGTGTGTGCCCAGAAACACAGGCGCCTGATGTAAAAAAGCAGCAATGTGTTGTGTTGGTTTTCCTTATGATACACATGAGTGATAGTTCAAGGGTCACTGGAGGAGGTAGGAGCTGTCACTATTTTTTAATTCTCCTTTAATCCCCCTGTCTTTTCATTGAACTTTCATGCCACTCTCTACAATCTAAGGCCTTGATCATGGCAGTATACTGTATACATATATGGCATATATATGTGTGTGTGTGTGTGTGTGTGTGCATATGCATTTATTAATTATGGATCTTTTGCCTTGCTGATTGAATAAAAAAAAATCTGTTGCAAAGCTGGTTCAGTTCACACTGCATCATTACTGTGTTCTGTGTTCTGTTTCTATAGTAACAACCAACTCGCGCACTAGCTAGTCTACACATGTGTAGCCAAACTGCTGATTGATTTTGTGTATTTAGTGCCTGCCACTCATTTTCAACTCTGTATCGTGGGACAAAAACAGCAGAAGAGACAAAGACTGAAACCATCAGCATGTTCACTACTCCAGAATATTGAACACCTGTTTGCAAAGTCAAACAGACAGGGTAATTTAGCAAACTCAATCTATCCACTTAATGTTGCTTGTCACCTTCCATGCGCAGTTGCACTGCTGAGCTGTTTTGCCAACTGGTGGGCAAATGGTATGTTGTAAAAATGGCTTCTTTTGATTTTATTTTCGTTTACTGATTCATATTGTGTAGAACAATATGAGGAGAGATATTTTCAGTGGTGTATTTGAAACTGGTTCCTATGCCTTTAACAAAAAAAGTAGTTTTTTTATCTACTCACTGCTTTCAAGTCCTCTTGATTTGTGGTAATATGTGCATTTATGTATTATTATTATTATTTATTTACTTATTTATTTATTTATTTTTGTTTTTTCTCTGGTAGTGCTATTTTTAATGCTCCAAATTTAACGTGATTGTATATATTTGTTTGCTTAAGCACGTTGATAAACATTTTAGGGGGGAAAAATGTTTTCCCCTTTTGTTAATCAGAATACAGTATAATCCTTCCAGCGTGTTTTTATTTAAATCAAGAAACAGGCCAATGTCCAAATATCAGCAGATGCCACAATCTCCAATCTGCTGATCTGTCGCATGGTTGCAGCCATAGTGTGGGCAGCTGAAACTCCTTTGGAATCCATATATTTCACATGTTCCTCCATGATGGAAAGCAGAGGGCTAATGACTATTACATTCCTGCAAACAGTTAATGTCGCCAAATTGAGCTAACGTTGAGCTCAGTGTCTCCCAAGCCTGATATATTAAACATTTGCCAAATCCTGAGGGCAAACAAGCCACAGCGTTCTGTCCAGATATGTTACTAAGACCTCGCCTTTGCCTTTTTGCATTTCCTGTGCATATTCACTCGGCATTCCTCCCAGTCGCTCATTTCTCGCAAGAGCCTCTGGGTTTCTCTCTGGCAACAACTCTTGAGCCTCTGGGTTTCTCAGATTAAATTTGTCTTACTCAAAAACATCGAAATGAGTATTTGTTCATGAAGATTTTATTTTCAAAGTTACGACTTTTTGGCATTTCTGCTTTAGTAGACAGTGGAGCGAAATAGTGGATAACTTGCAGCAAAGAGCCTGGGTCTGGGCAGGAATCGAACCCCCACCACTGTGCCTTAATATGTGCCACATGGTATTTGGTGAGCAACTGTTCATGCCAATTGGCAAGAAGGGGGCGTGGCAGTGGGAGTGGCCTATAACAAAAGACTCATAACTATTAGACGGACTTATATAACATGGCCAAACTTTATAGAAACACACACACACACACACACACACAAATAGACAGACATACACATACACACACAGACACAGATACTCACACACACACACACACACACACACACACACACACACACACACATATATACACACACCATTTTGTGTTTTGTGTGTGTGTGTGTGTGAATGCATGCAGGCGTGGATGTATACGCCTATGCGGTCACAGCTATTGTGAATTCACGCTTGTTTCTGCTTCTCTTTTACATAATTTCATTGCAGTCTCTGGCTTGTGTTTTTCCCTCTTCCCTAATGCATGTATTTGTATGTAGCAGGGAACAGAACGTCTTTCAGAATGTAAAACCAATATTGTCAGCCTCTGTTGGATTACCTTTACCACCTGAATTACACATCAGCCTCTGGAGCTTTTGTTGTTTGGAACTGAATGGAATGTAATGTGCTTGAGAAGTATGGCAAAACTCATTTATGGCTCACTTGTAGCAAATGCATGTGAAAACAGTCATATTTAATATCAAGAGGCACAATCCGAATTTAACAAGTTAGATGGGGGTAATTTGTCCCACTTTCCTTGTGGAGCTGTGCTAGACAGCAGAGGACACCTTAATGGTGACCATGATGTTATAGATCCAGGGTGCTGTCCGCTTGGTAAATCGTCAATTTACACTCCCACAGCTCATTATTCACATCTGACCCCTCTTGGGATATTCCCCACTCTGGCTACCAGCACTCAATTCCCCATGTGGTTCCCGAGCACCACGGAGGCCTCCTCAGACCGGCGCTGCCCCATGCCAGCCGGTTGTGTAGTGACACTCTGAAAGAGAAACCGTCTGAATTCCTCTGTGAGACGCTGCAGCTGAGTGCAGCAGATCAGATCATGCTGGCCTCTTTGCTGTCTACATTAGCAGCATATATGACCTCTCCTTTGGATTTGCATGGCTGTGGGGGCCTCCACAGTCTGGCTGTGATAGAGGATAATAAGGTAGAGGCAATTACTGCAAAAGTACTTACAAGAAACTGGAAGTAGTTGTGAACTCAGAAAGCTATTGCAAAGTTTAAATAAAAGCACACTGATTTTGTCGGTCAACTCAAGCTAACTTTGTCATTAATACATCATTGTATGATGTTGTGTTTTGCTGCTTGTGTTTAATTAGTGGTACTTTATCTAGATAGACAAATGGTCACTAATCATACCTTACTCTTGTATGGACACCAGTAAATGCATGGGTGAGCTGTAGCTAGCATGTCATTAATCCAAATAATATATTTAATTGAACTCACGGCTACGTCAAAATCAGGTGATTAATGCATGATGAATGCTGTGCAGAGCAGGTTTACCATCACTGTCACCTCATTCTTGCAAGGTAAAAAAGGGAGGCAAAATGATGATGAGAGAGTGAAAAGCTAGGCTGGATTCAAGGCCAGTATAGCTAGCCATGCATCTATGTTTGCTCATTTAATCATCAGCTATGTGATGTTTCAATTTACAAACCATAGCCTGCCAACAGGTGACAAATATCTAACATGTACTAAGCTCGTTTTCACTTGTTTTATGGTTTCTGGGCATTTTTTCTTGATTTTTTCTCTCCATGATAAATTGGAACTTGCTTAGGTTAAGGTAAGTGTGTAAAGTGCCACACCTTGACATATCCAATTAATGCCGACGTTGAGAACATCATGGTTGAGTGTTGTCTTATTCATAAACATGAACTGCAGGTCAATCTAAATATATTGTCTAACTAGAGCAGGTGGCAGAGTCATCGACTGTTTTTATGTATTGCATCAGTGACATGCAAATGAGGGGATGTTTGTAGCAGATAAACATCCTGTTGACCCCGTTGATAAACTTTAAGAACAATGTCAACAACTGCCATGATGCTGGAACTTTCTTCATGATGGCTTATCTCTCTTCAGAAAATCAAGGGTATTATTAGTGTTGTATATGTGTTAGTACATTCAAAGGACTGCACATGCATAATGTGACCGTAACTTAGGTAGGTCCACTACCAAAACACTAGGTGGATATATAGATGGTGTAACAATAAAAGCATGTTAGTTGTTTAATGTAACTGAAAAGATGAGCCCAATACTGTCAGTGTTAGCTGGCTGATCAGTTTATGATACATTTGCCTTTGTTATGCAATTCACAGCAAGGGATTGCACTGAAGTGTATACATGGTAAACCCGCTTGATTTTGGTCTTCAACTCCCTCAAGCGTGAAAGAGTGACTAAAGTTCTACTTTCAATAAAAGTAACACAAATCAGAACATCAAACAAATTTAGGAACTTCCTTGAACTTCTAAAAATTCAAATGTGCCTTTACAAGCCTCTGATCTCCATTTGAATTTGTGAGACATCTCTCTTTCTGCCAAATCATTTAAATGACAAACTGTGTCCCCCCCTGGACTCGCCACATGCATGCCTCCTCTCAGCAACTTGTTATCCTACTGCTCTTTGATCTTATAAACAAGTCAAACTCTCACAGTGAAGTAAATCCTATTATTTGCGGAATAAAAATGAAATCTCTCATTTTACAGAATGTTAGAACATTAGTTTCTTGCCAGTGAGATATTGCTGTAATGAGAGCTGAATGCAGATCAAGACAGAGCATTGCTGTATGAAAAGGTGTATGTGAGATGTCATTTGAACATCATAACTCTAAGTATTGCTAAAATAAACATTTTACATCAATTATAAGGTGAAACCGAAAAAGAAGCACTGGTGTGACAAGAAGGTAATTAATATGATATGCCATATGCCTAACTAAAAGGATCCTTAGTGTAGGTCAAAGCAGATGCGAAGTTTCGTGATGTTCTGTTCAGTATCTTCTCATTAAAAATGAAAAAGGAAAGAAAATAAGCAGGGAAGCAGCAGGATTTCAGCTACATTTAAGTGTTTTCCTCTTCATCTCAAGAGAGCTGTTCACTTTTTTTTTTTTTTACTGCCTTTGAGATTATGGCACAGTGCGACCTGAGTGAGACATAAAAGAAATAGAGAAAAATAAAAGGTTATGGATGAGCTGTCCCATGGAGTAATCTGGGGTCTTTCGGAGCAATGTCTCCTGATGTACTGTGTGTTTTTCTTGGTTAAAGCACTATCTTCCCGCGAGGAGTGTCACTGTTACACCCTTTGTCTGTCCTGAATGGAAACATGGAAATAGAAAAAAAAGAAGAAGAAGAAGAAGAAGATTTGGACACTTCTCAGAACTACAGTAGATACAAAAAATGTCCAGCCTTGAAAACTCCAGGAAAAAGAACGTGGTTGTAACTGATGTTGATATACTATGAAACACTCTAACTAAACACAGTCGTCATACAAAAATACAAAAAATACAGTAAAATACAATAAAATGCAAATGCAAAAATGCAATAAAAAAGAAAAAAATAAATACAATGAAAATGAAATAGAATAAAATATAATAAAAAATACAATAAAATACAAAAATACAAATACATTTCCACCTATGCTTCTTCCCATATTTTTTTCCATTATTTGGAGTGTCTACTCCATGTTGGATTGGTGGTCCAAAAGAATGCATTACAGCTTACCAGACTGCTCTTGGCCAAACCATCGGGATGATAAAGTGACCTGACAGCCATTGAATAGGCCAGGATACACACCATCTTGCCATAGTGCAATCTTCATCGTCAGAGGTTGGTGAATGAGCAATAAAAAAGAAATCAGCGTGGAGTGGAATGTGGCTGGTCAGCATTTGGGATGTGATCAACCATGTGCAGTGTGAGAGCCTCCTCACATGCAACCGAGAACGAGTACCGGGCAGAGAGCACAGGACAATGGGATGCCACGTCTCTGTTCCCCAGACAACACAAAGAATGAAATCTCAAGAAATAGCGGGAATGACACAAAGGCGGAGTTTTTGTTTTGTGAAGCAGACAGCTATTTCCCCTTAGCTTTCCAAAAAAACCACCGGTGTACCTGCAATGCACAGTAGATGGATTGTAAAGGTAGAAGGAGGGGGAGGGAGCTGACTTGGAAGACTTTGCTGCGACATCAGGCAGCACGGTAGAATGGATGGCCTTGAAAGAGCCGAGTTAACAGAAAACAGCCAGGGAGATGCATCATAGGGCTCTAGCTGGAGGACGTGTCTGTGCAGCGCCGTATCAGGGGGCCCGAACCATGATTGGCTCTGCCTGTTTTGTCATTTGTTAACTTCACTCCCCACCCCAAAAAAACACAGTCAGCCTCAGAGCAGCATGGATAATCTTGACAAGAACCTATCAGAGGCATCTGTTAACACGGAGCGTGCTGCTTTGTAATTTAATGTGACTGTTGTTGTTAGCGCAGTGAGCTGAGCAGCCTCCACAGAGCAAGGGGGGGAAAAAAGACTCTCAGCTCCTGTGCTCTTCAGTCCAGTTGAAATCGCATCACTTTCTAAATCAATTGTGTCACTTTCACTCCTCAATTGAGGTAAATTCTTTTGCAGCGCTAACGAGACACACTCACGGGTGCCATTTTGGTTCCCCAGTTGAATCAAATTCAAAAGCTTTCCAGGGTGCCTGGAAAATGTCTGTGAGAAAGTGGCTGTTGACAAAGAGTGAAAATAAAACAGACAAACTATGCCGGAGCGATTGCACAAAACAAAGTCTAAATGTAAGAGAAGTAGACTCGTGAGTGGAAGGTTGCCAGTTTGAATACAAAGACCAGCTGGGAAAACCTTGCAGAGGGGACTCAATCAGAAAACTCCTCCAGTGAAGCTGCTTCGGTGGCCCGCATTAGCAGAATGTGATTGAACTGGTTGTAGGTTCCAGGTGTGGGTGCATGTAATATGACTCACAGCTGCAAAAGAGCATGCACGCTCAGCGAATCTCCCCTGGATGAATACACGTTAAGGCGCAATACAATTCTTTTCAACTAAAATAACAGCATGGCTAATTTGCTTACACTCCTGTGGTCCTCTATAGATCCATAAGCTCAGGAGTACAGTAAGCTCGGGAAGTGGTGGAGGAGAGAGATGAAATTAGAGCTGTGGTACTTGTGAGGAAAGTGAAAGGGGGGAAATGAAGGAGAGGACAATCACAGGGGAGTAGTATATTGAGCCAGACCTCAAGGTGCACCGCAGATCAACCTCTTTTTGACCCCAGAGGCTAATCACAATTTTAAAGCATCCCCGTGTCCCGTCTCGGCCCGACCCCGAGGGCAGGGAGAGAGGTAACCTCTCGGGAAGGTGTCCCCACTGGACTCATTAGAAATGGATGCGGAGGCTCTGTCAGACAGGTTGGGCGTGAGGGTTTTGATCAGCTCAGCGAACAGAGAAAATATAGCATTTGGCTTTTGACTTAATGTGCCTAGCTCACAATGGGGTCCAAAGATGCTGTAGTTATAGGAAGAGTACCCCCTGGGTTCAATGCAAAGCTTTGTCCCCGGTGACTGCGCAATCCACTGATGATTATTCTCTCTTTTTAGTCTTCAAGAAAAAGCATCTTCTCTTTCCCCTTGAAGGTTAATACTATGGGTCATTTCATTCTCTGAGGAGGAAATTAAACAGGGAGAGTAAGCCTTGAAATATCTGGGTGCATGGCTCCATTACTTATATCCCATAATACATCTTTGTATTTCATTATATCCTGTGCCTGCTTTCGTCCCAGTAAGCAGTCCAGGAGTCAAATACAAAGATAGCAGTTACTAAGCAAATGGGTCCCTGTGCAATAGCTTTTCATTTTATTTTCCCCTTTTTATTTTTCTCAGTCAACCAATTGCTGCACTCTGTGTGAGTGCATAAGAGCATCCTCTTTTTTCTCCCCTAAGGGATAAAAGTCACCTTCTCCAAATCTCATTGAACAAAAAGTCACACAGAAAATAAAAGCTAAACTCTATATTCTGCCTGCACACAGAGTTCAAGCTTAGAGAGAGAACAGGGCTGGCACTTTTTAGTTCTCTCTCTGTCAGCAGGAAAGGAGAGAGAGAGAGAGAGAGAGAGAGAGAGAGAGAGAGAGAGACTAGAAAGAGATGGGTAGGCAAACGCAGAGAAGAGCCAAGGCGAGTTATAGGGAATCTTTAAAAAAATAAAATAAAATAAAAATACAGCATTATTTTTCTCATTTACCAAAAAGTATATGTACTCTGTTGGAAGCACTTGACTCACCACTTCTTTGACTCCGTCTCCTTTAGTCGCTCACTTACTGTACATACCTCACTCCCTCACGGCTTCCACCTCTCTCTTGTGTATTGTGTCTCATCCAGGAAGAAGAAGAAGAAGAAGAAGGAAAAAAAAACTGAATCAGGTCATTCTAAATCATTGACGAAACATGAGAGGCATGTGAAATTTGAATCTAAAAGGGGGAGCTGTAATAAGCACCGACCAGGTACCATTAATGCGCTTGACTGACAGGTATTCATTTCTCAAGGGCTTTGCCAGCATGGTGTTGCCCTTTTGGCAGGACACGGCCCATAATTTTGTGCAATGTTTATCTGCTGTCAGAGCCTTAGGTTCTGTAATGTAGTTTGGGTGATGGCTGCTCTTGAAAACACCTTGAAGTGTGAATTAGGGTTGATACTTTGAGGTATTGATCATATATTTTGGTTTATTGTGGCTTGTGATGGTTAATGTTCATTCTGAGGCACTCCAGAAAGACATTTCTAATTGCTGTGCATCATTCTCTCTCGATTTTATTTTTACAGTTTTATATTCACACAGTACTTTGTCTGCTATGCAATAACTTTAATTGTGTTTCCGTATTAATCAGCAACAAAACCTGTCACAACACTTTTATAAGGTAAATAAATAAACGTGAGCCGTGCATAAACACCAAACAGCTTCATCTCATGGATTCCCAGAACAAGTGACATTGATATTTTGCCGTGTTTTAAAAAAAAAAAAAAAAAAATGTTGGGAGCAATCACTGCCCTGGCCAGCGTTACTATGGAAACTCCTGTCTCTGGTGTTGATTGACGGCTGGCACAATTTGAAGGCTGACTCACCTCTATAAAAGAGGTACACCTCCTCATTCAGTCAAGCAGGCTACAGACTGCTGTATGGTGCTTTAAACATCGGCGTATGGTGCTGCTGATTGGAGAGTGAATAAAAGTAGGTGCGGAAACTGATGTCGGGTTTGAGGAAACTGAGGCTGGAGAAAAACAATGATTGCCTATTTGTCTATTTATTTGTTTTTGTGTGGCTGTATGTATGTGTGCATGTGTGGAGGGAGGCAAAATATAAGAAGTAATACCATGCAAACCTGGAATAGATTAGCGTGGACACCCAGAGGCAGCTTGCACCTTTTTTTTTTTTTTTTTTCTTAATGCCTTTGCATGAGGCTGCTCCCCCTCCCCTCAGATCACTTATACATCCCTCTCTTGTGTGGGTTTTGCCAGGTTCTGCTTTTTCTGGTCTCCTCTTGCACCTTTGTCCTCATTACTGACCGGGTTCTCGTGTTTTGCTCATTTATCCCCCAAATCTCCTCTATTGTCTTGCTCTCGCCATCGACTCTGATTACATACACAAACAATGTGTTTACAGTACCAAATTTTCCCCATAACGAGCTGACAGTAAGTACAATATTGTCCGCCTAATGAGCTCGTAAAAGCAATATGCCGGCGTTGCTGGAGCGATCAGCATTGCAGGATGTAATTGATGAACAGAAGCGTAATTCGAGGTGGTGACAGAGGAAGAGGAGAGGGGTGGCGATGGGCGGCGAAGCAACAACGAAATTCAGGTCTGTAGGAATTAAATACACATCAGCAGACATTAACGTGTTTAAATCTATCAAAACATTCTGCTTTTTAATTCTGACAAGAGCGTTAAAAGTTGGTTCAGCTGATCACTACAGATGCAGAAGTTAGCCTGTTTATCAAGGTATTGCAGCTGGCACAAAGCAATGTTCATTGCCACCAGAAGGTACGTTGACTGTACTTCAAACTCACAACTGTTTACTGGTGACTCTTATGGTAGAAAAGCAGCATAGCATGAGAATAACATGCTGTTATACACTGGCACCAGAAATGTGTAAATGCCAGTGTAATTCATGTTATTTTTATTCTTAAATCCAATGCAGACAGCTGTTAAAGGGTGTCAAGTGTCTAATATTTTTTCCCCCTCATTCTTCATTGTTTCTCATTGTTCCTCCCTTGTTTGCCTGTTATGTAATGTGCATGGCTCACTGTTTCACACAGTTTATCAGTCAATTTTTTAGCATCTAAAATTCTGCCAAAATCCCTCAGTTTGCATATACATTTAAGTCTTATCCTATATTCCCTTTGCAATCAAGTTTTGCAAAGGAAATGGCACCAGCCAGTAGTTATCAATTACAAGCATGTGTTACCAAGAGACCAGAAATGATAGAAGTGACCTCAGAATATTTGGAGCATCTAGATGACATATCTTAATGAATTTTTCTGAAATAATATTCAAGTAAGTATTTTATGTAAGGGGCTGGTTTCCTCAAAGATAGATAACTCATACCGATTTAAAATTAAGTTGGTGGCATGTGTTCAAGATTAGTTTTGGAGGCATGGGGAGCCACCGTTGGGATAATGAATGAACCTAACTGCCAGACGCTGCAGTTGGGAAAAGCAAGATAAAAGCAGGACTATGCTGAATTCATTTCTGAACGGTTTCCTGCCAGAGTTGTTGGTAGTATGTCATCTTATATGGGTCCTTTATTTTTACCACCAGAACTACCTTCAATATGCTGTGTCTCATCTCCATTTTTAATACCTGTACTCTAATTTCTTTTTCTATACCACAGACATTCTACAGTATTTTTCTGTCGACACTGCATCACAACATTGTTTTTGCACCAACAGTGAAGAGAGGTTTAGACTTAACCTTCAAGTTTAAGTGGAAAAGACGGAGTTTGTGAGAGGATAAGGGGGAGGGGACTGCAATATCCACCTCGCTCCTCTCATCTTTTTGTCTTTTTCTCTCTTCCCTACCTAGGCATATTGACCTTTGAAAGGCACAGGAGTGAGCCAATAACAATTATGAAAAAAAAGAAAGGAAAAAAAAACGGATATAGATTAGGAAGCTATTCACCATTTACCTATTTTCTTCTTCATTTCCTTCCTATTTTTTACCATGCTGTAGATCTATATTCTATTCTGAGTATCATTCCCTTACCACAGGCCTGATTCACTGAACCCTGCCTAGTATTTCAACTGGTTGATGGGTTAATCCCCTTCCTCCTATTCTCACTCTTATCTGGTCACCCAGGTGTATAAGATACGGCCCACTGTGCAGTGGTCCGTTTGTAATGGTAGTCTGTGTTGTGTGCTCAGTCACCCCGCTGTTTAACAGATGCTGTGCTTTATCTGAGGCAGACTGTGGTTATTACAGAGTAGGAGGCGGTAAGAGACACTAGTCCCCCGGGTAAATGTATACTGTACAAGTGGATAAAGTCCATGATTAACACACCTTGTGCTGTTGTCCTGGCTCTATAAATATACATATGCACACACAGGCACACGTATCCATTAAAGTGCACACACACACACACAAACACACATACACACACACACATCTCACTGTAATATATCCACATGACAGTAAAGTGAACTTGAAGTTGATATGTGAGCATGTGTATAAACGACCACTGAATACATACAGGGATTAAATGCAAACTGAGGCAGAGACACACACGTGTACATGTACATACCACCGGGTTCCCACACATACTCACAGATAAAATTCAAAAGGTTTCCATGACTTTTCAAGGACTCATTAAAATTCCCATGACCATTCACAACCTACAAGTACAAGAACACAAACTGAAGGAGCATAACATAGTCATACCTCAACACGTTACGTTATGCCAACAGAAATTGTACATGAAAATGTTACATGGAAGATTATCCATGGATTAGGGTTAGGATTACTGTCAATTTTATTACAGACAACAATATAAATTCCATGACTTGATGATTTTACTTTATTTCATGACTTTTCCAGGCCTGGAAAAGTATATTTTATAATTCCATGACTTTTCCAGGATTTCCATGACCGTTGGATCTGTGATACCGACAGTAGCATAGCAGTGTCCAACATGTCCAGCCTTTGAATGTTTTCAGTTGACATGCTTTTTCAGTGTAGACTTTTATTGCAGCACTATGCGGCTGTTTCATGTAATGTCTGGGCTGTGTGACTGCCGTGGCAAATTCATACTCTGCACACTCCCTTGGTCCTGAAAGTCACTTATCTTTAAATATGCTGATTTTACAAGGCATGATTATTTGTAACCAGGCCTTTCCTGTTACCTGGTAACCACGGTTTACTGTTATTCACATCCAGGACCCTCCTTGGTCAGGAGATGACAGACTTGTCAAGTTAAGTGAGAGAGAGTAGGGCGTTTATGCCACCGTTTGCTTGCAAGCACAAAAGGAATATGATACCTGACTCCTGAGGGAAAAAAATGATGGCAGTTTCTTTTTGCAGGGTTTGGAACACACTCACATACACACACACAGACACACACACACACACACGCACACACATAGTTAGTGAGCACATACAGTACCTAGATACACAGCTATGCACAGATAAATCCATCATATTGAGCTATTATGCTGCTAGTGGTGTAGGGTAGAATTGCATGCCCCATCTCTCATCTGTACTTTATTTCCTGCTAAAAATAAGCAGACAAATAAATAAGGGGCTCTTGTCTGAGCTTTAAAGCGACTTGTTTATTTAAGCAATTGGAGAGGCTCTTGGCCAATCCATAAGATCTGACCTACAGATCAGCACATTCATTTGGTGGAGATTTTAAGTGTCCCCGGCTATAAGGGTCGGTGTGGTTTTGATTGCTGTTTGTTCATGATTCCATTACAATATATTTGAAGAGGACTGCGAACCCCGGTGAGGATAAATATAGTGGAGTAAGAGGATATGACAAAAGCTATTAAATTCAAAGGACTTACGTTATAAACCTGATAAAAATTCATGCTTAGGTGTGCCCTCGAGTGCCGTGATTGGCTAACGTCGTGTGGGAGTGTGTCTCCATGTCAATAGGATCCTGGGTATGTTTGATAGAGAGAACAAGCCCAGCAGCTACACTAATCTTCATCATTCCATCCTCGCTATCTTACAAAAGGGAGCACCAAAAGCAAAAATGATAGCATATTAAAGTTCATTTACATTGTCAAAACGCTCTCGTCGCCTGCACGCTCACTCATCCTCTCTTTCCATCTGTGAATATGTCATCTCTGTCTCTGCCTGTGCATGTGTGCAGGCTTGTGTGTACCCTTATGTGCATGTGTGTGTGCATAAGAGCGGGGAGTACTACATGGATGGGTTTTACTGCATAGAAAAATTATAGTTTCTGAGTCATGGGGGAAGTTCTCTGTCACAGGACAATTATATTAAATTTAAATTCAAAGTTTTTATTGTCTGAAGTTCTCAAACTCTTAATTGTCGTAAGTGGTAAACACCATCCATCTGGCATTTAAATGCACTGAAACACCAAATATGTCTGGATTGCACAAGAGAGACAGAGAAAAACGGTAAAAAGAGAGAGAGGGTTGATGTAGAGGGATGCAGCGTGTTTGGTTTTCTAACCCATGCAAGGTCACGGCAGAATCTATCGAATAACTCTCCCACCGCCACCACCTCATATCCTGACCCCTCACCCACCTCTGAAAGGGGAGCTTTACTTGCATAAAAGCACCAGCTCCAAGAAGCAACTCCGTTCATTCCTCCTTTTCTCTCTCCCTCACTCCCTCACCCTGCTTCCCCTGATACCAAGCCCCATGAAATCTACACAGCTTTCAAATGAAATGTGAATGAAGGGTATGTTTCCCTAGGATTGCATGGCATGATGGTTGAAATCCCATCCTAAATGTCTTTGGAACCAACAGTATCTCTCAGGCTATAAGCTGGGAAATATTCTGTGCTCTTGCACTTCATACAACCTCTTCACATAGCCCTTGGATTTGACCCATTCTCGAGGCTTACAGAAAATGTCAGAGGACCTCATCATCTCAGCAGTCCTGATATATGGTATGGAAGATGGCAAATGGTGCAACTGTGCACTAGAATTATAATGTGCAGCTGCATGTTCGGATGGTGCATTTTGCAGAACGACTGAAGCATCTGTCTGTATAATCTGCACCAGTGCTCGAGAACATGTCTATATAAATGTACTTGTGTGCTGCAGCCTGAACCTATGCACTGTAATTGCATGTTTAATAAATAAACGTAGTTCCTCTCCAGATCATCAATTTGAAAGTCTCCACATAACAGTAAAGTGAACTTGACATGTGATCATGTGCATAAACCACCAGTACAGGGATTAAATGCAAACTGAGATGGACACACAGATACACACACGTACATGTATACACAACTACAGTGCCACACCTACAGCAGTGTCCAACAGACCAGCCTTCGAATGTTTTCGCTTGAAATGCTTTTTCAATAAAGAGTTTATTGCAGCACTTCATGGCACTTTGTGGCAGATTCATACTCTGCACACTCCCTTGCACTTATGTGTTGCAGCCTGAACCTCTGCATTGTAATTGCATGTTTAATAAATAAATGTAGTTCCTCCCCAGATCATCAAGTTGAAAGTCTCAGAGCCAAGCTGACTAGGGGTCAGCAGGACGCTAGGGGATTAGGCACAAGCCTGGGCTTGAGGATCGTTAGCCAATTAACTTAATCATTCCCATGCCTGAGAAGCACGACAAGAAGAGGACCACATTGATTTTCTTTGGTTTGATGTTCTCTATCTCTTTCTCTCCAGTCCTCTTTTTATGTCCCTCTTTTCTGCCCCCGCTACCGTATTGTGGATCTATCCCCGCGCCCTGTACTTCTCTCTCTCTCATTGACAGGGCTTCCTGATAGCACTGGCTGACAGGCCTGTAAAGGGCTTCCAGGCAGGGCTCCTATTAGGTCATCGGCGAGGAGCACTGACCGATATTGTCACAACCTCCAGCTCTGTAAAGCCTTGCCAGAGTGCCATTACTCAGACAGCATGACAAAAACCTGCTATGGAAAAAGCAAAGCCCATTTGCCTCTGATCTGCACTGATGCAATGCTGGCAGTTGGTGCTAATTGCCCAGATTAGGGCCTGTGTTTTTGGAGTCGAGGTATTTGGGGACAGACCAGGCTGACCTTGCCTGTTCAGATGATGCACTCATGTTTGTACCTGTGTATGAAGAGCAGGTTGAAGCACAGAAACAAATAGATGCTATTGTGTGTGATTGTCAAGTGTTAAAGTCATTGTTTTTTGCTACTCATTATGTCACACACGTACGCACACATACACACACACATAAGCACACAGGCATAAATGCACACAAACACTAAAATTTACCTACGGATGTGTCCAAGTGCTTTCACTTAGATGAACACACACTTTCCCCCACACACAAACACACCCCTAATCTAACACCTTACCCACACACACGCACGTTAAAATATACCTACAGATGTGTCCAACCACATACACTTACCCAAACATTCCCGCACACACAAATATTCCCCTTTTTTACATACACACGCACACACAATCAGAAGCTGCTACCCCTGCCAGGCTTTTGTCCTTGTGTGGTTTTATAAGTGCTATCAGCAGAGCATACAGCTGTCTCAGGGCACACACAAAAGCTCACTGTGGATCTCTCTCCGTCTCTCTGTGGAACTCTCTCCACCGCAAAACACATATGGCAGCAGATTGGCCATTAAAAACAAAACCCAACACTCGATCACACATTCTCTGAAATTTCGTGCCGCTCATGATCAAAATAATACAAAGCACACAGGGCTTGCATGCCATTCGGGCTCTTTGCTTTGAAACACATGGCGTAACACATTTTTGGGATACTACATGCATGTTTGAATGTAATATGATTCATGTGTATATCAATGGACGTGCACGCACGCTCACACACATGCATGCTCACACACACACATCACAATACACATCAACCAATTTCACATTCTTAGCTTCAGGAACGTATTGCCATTCATCTGACACAGGAAAAATTGGCCAGATATGCATTTTATCTTCGTGTTTGTTGCTGCTTGACAGAGGGATGCATCGACGTGTTGGAGACAGGAGATTCTGTTATCGCTTGTAGTGGAGAATATGGCACCATATTGATCAGCTGATATTGAAGCAATTTTGTTCTTGCAGGCAGAACCAGGAGGATGTTTCTTGCCCTTAGAATATCTATTATTTTTTATTATGACAACAATTTCTATTAATGTCATAATGACTGTGTGGATATCTCAGGTGTCTTGCTATAACCCACCACCCCATCAATTTCCCACATTTTCATATCTAATCTAAAAATATTACTTCCCTTCAGATGTTTTCTTCATCTGCCATGCTACAGAAAATTACCCCAAACTGCATTTTCCTACTAAGTAAATACAACAAATGCATACAGGATGTGGTAAGTGGGAAAATTTATTCTGAAATTGCAGATGTAATTCTCCTCCATGTTGTTACTTAGCAAGACATGGCTATTTTTTCATTATCTGTTGAAGCCATGATGAATGTGTTTTTCCTCCCTTGTGAGGTGCAGTACTGCTGTTTTGTAACTAATGATTACTTTGCCACTGCATTGTCATTCTCCCATTTCCCTCTTTGAAATGACCATAATATAAGCTGGCGGGCTCAATTATTTAATCCACTTTCAGGATAAAAGATGTCTGAGGAACCAGAAAGTACTGGAGATCCACATTGAACATACCATTCACCCCATTCCCTAGACCAACGCTACCACCATCACAGAGCTAGCCACCCTCTTCATTGTGTAAGCACACCTAGCTCTGGCGCTGAAAAATGTCTCGTAATGCCACTGTCCTTGTTATTGATTCATGTAGCTCTTCAATTTCAAATTACTCACGCAATACATGCAAAACAGATGAGCTGTTTAGATTATATATCATTTGCAGGGTGCAGTGCGATCCTGAGGATGTGTCTGGTATGAGAAGAGAGAGTGTGCAGCAGCTTGGAAGCTGCAGTTTGCCGGACCTCTGTAAAGACCACAGTGACCCCTGCTGGACAGGCCAAACTGTGGGGCTGCAGTGGACTTTACCTTTAAAACCAGAGCGAGAGATAAGTGTTGTTTGATGTGATTTTTCTGTTTCTTTTTTTTTTTTTTTTTCTTTTTTCCCCTCGTGAAATTGAATAATTTTAGAAAGGTCGGTAAGATCAGGCATTTTCATGTAGATCAGAAAAAAAGTATTAAGCTTTGCACTCAACTGCACTTAATGTGGCCTATTGATTGTGGAACTGTAATTACTGTAATGCAGTCACCACTGGCGTGTGGTGTACTTGTGTGTGTGTGTGTGTGTGTGTGTGTGTGTGTGTGTGTGTGAGAGAGAGAGAGAGAGAGAGAGAGAGAGAGAGAGAGAGAGATCTGGATCTGTTTGTTTCATTGTCTTTGGGAGAGAAGGGTGTGGGGAGACAGAGTGTAGAAATCATGTTTTCTCAATATTAATTGTGCTGTCATTTTGCAGAGACAAAAGTAGAGTACAGTATGAAACTGATCACAAAATCACTGCCAAATTGCACAGCACAGTAACAGCACAAACACAATTATAAATTTGAGCTGAGATAATATTGTCTTCACGGTAACATTATTAGTCCAGTGAACATCATGATGCCAATTAGCCATACAAACATTAAAATTTGAAGAGGAGCATCACATTACATTACCTAAATCTAAAGGCCAATCTCATGTCTAATATAGAAGCAGTTGAATAGAGAAGCTTCTGAAAAACACACAGGTAAAAATGGAAAATTTAAAAAAAACAGCAATCATAAAACCCTTGCATGCCTCGAAGGACAGTTATAGACTGCAATACATCACTACATCAGTACAGCTCTGTTAATATTATTCAAATGACTGACAGGGCCTAAAAAATTGACAGTAAAGAACAGCTTGATCAAATGTGATCTGACTTGTCGCTAAATGTGTAATTGTGGCATCTATCAGGGCGAGGAGGAAGAGGAAATTGTCAGTGGATGTCTCCCCCATGGGAGGGCTAATGGATTTATACTACTGCCTGACAGATTTTAGAGACCTTACATCATGTTTTTCAAATATGTATTTTTCTCATTTAATTTGAAAGGGAAAGCTCAAGCTTGCCAGTCAAGCATGAAATGAATCAAATCTGTTTGCCTTTTGGCTCTGTTCAGATTTCTCTAAATGGTTATATTTACTCCTTTTTTTATTTTTCACCTTTTTTTAATTTAAGATTTTCTTGGAGGAAGTAGTTTTCAGAGAAAATAACTTTGCAGTCTACTCTTTTCCTAAGTTATAGTAATCTAAACAATATTTTCAATGTATAAATACTATTACTGTACATGGGAATGTACTGTAGGTGTGACAAACACATTTCCAATAAGAGGCTTTCATACTTGCTCTCAACACAAGTGACAAATAATGTCAGTGTGAAGCCTTATAAATACATGCGATGAACACAAGCTGGACATGATGTATCAGTGATTGAAATCTAAAAGGGGTTGCCAGGTGAGCAAGTTCATCAGTCAGAATCAAATTAGAATTCAGATCACGGCTCAGCTCATCACTGTAATTTTAGTGTGCCTTCAGATGAGGATCAATTATAGGGGCAGAACAACTGCCCATTACAAAGCTACCATGCTTATCTTCTCACTTTGAGCTACAGGCCCTTTCAAATGAACACAATGTAAATGAGCACACAAGAGAATCCCCAAATGCCCATTATCTCACATTTACAAGCAATGCACCATTGGATATCGACTACATTATTCTCCCTGCAGGTCTCCAAAAGGTTATTTGGTTAGTAGTCACAAACATTCCTTTTAGAGAGAATAAAAAAAATGTCTCCTATACAACTCCACTGTTACCGCACTAATTAGGTGGCATCTCATCTCTAAATAATGAATTTTTTTTGATTGAACATCCGACAACATAACAAAACGGAAGAGTGCTATGGATGAGAAGACCAAAAATCAAAGTGCTGTCTCAATAAGCCACCCTTTATTTACGATGTTGCTGTTTGACCCTAGAAAAGCACATCTTCCCTTAAGCCTCCCGCTGAGAAACTAAACAGCTAAAATGCAGTTTGTTCTCTTTGAGCAGCTGATGCCTTTGTTGTATGAGCTGTTTGCTTTCTCCTAAAATGGCTGCACTCATGAACTTTGAGTAGCTACACGTCATATAAAAACACCATGTACTCATCTTGCACTCTTGAGCGGCACTTCAATTATGTCTTTGTTTGGATAGGGTCTGTGTGCCATTATTTGACTTGATCTAAATTTAAATCTACAACTTATCCATGTGACTTTTCTGTCTTGAAAAAGGTCAGACAGACTGGCATCGTGAATAACGTTCATTAGTTTTGACATACAGCTTATTTGAATAAAAAATAACCCCGGTAATGCCAGTTATCACCAAGTGTGCTGGAAGGGAGAGTCAGATTTTTCAAACTCTATTCAGCTTCTCACTTTTGAAGTAGGCTGTGTTTAAAAAAAGAGATACTGATACTGTATTTGACATTTTAAATGGCAACCAAGCCAACATATTCTTTGCTGTCAACTGCTGTATGGTCATATGACTTATCATTACACAGAGTCTGAAACTCTCACTTAAGGGCTATATGTTATTTTGCTGTGATTGAACATTTAAGTTATTCTTCTTGTCACAGGGGAGTGTGTGATTTGTCTGGTCTCTCACTGTCTTACTCCTGTGGTGAGGGAAAAACTGCCTTCATTTCCACAGAGGACTGATGGATTGTGCTCACCTTCAAGTTGCTAGCATTATTTATCTTTTTCTCCTGCGCACTACATTTTCATCAAGCAGTTTCCCCTATAATTTGCCACCATGTATCCCTCCGTCAAGATAGCATGGCTTAATGAGACACTTACAATGAGGACAGATGTAATTCACATCCTTGGATTGTATTTATTGGACAGTCGTGTCTGCTCACATCCTAACTGGGAATGATGAGATGCTCACTCATCCATCTTTACAGAAAAACACTGAGAGAGAAGCACAACATCAATGCAGCATTCAATAATTTTTTAAAATTCTATCCAAGTGCACCAGCTACTGAATAACACTGGTTGTAAGATGCACTGCAATTTAATAATAAACATACCTAATTTGCAGGTCTACTACAGTAAACTGTTCATCTAGCTACTCTACAACTGAGGCATTTGACTGGAAACCAAAAAAATGTCCAGATCAATCCGTGTCCTTTGAGAAAATATGTAGATGAGAACAACACAAGAAGCTGCATCACGCTAAATTGGACAACAGAAACAGGACATCAATCCTTACAATATTTTTTAAAATAATGGATATAATAAAGAATTACTAACGATATGCTAACCAATATGCCCACTCACTGTTGCCATAGTTGCTGCTGTTTGTTTAACTCTGGTGTTGTGCTATATAACATTAATCGGACACTTAGCTAATCATTGAGAGACGGTCAAATCACCTACCATGTATTTTTGTGAACACCTGTTGCTGCTGCCCCTTTTTCAAATGGCTTGAATCTGATACTGTCCAGACTGTGTTTCATGTAGTGAAAAATGGTAACAAAATCAGAGTATGACTGCTCCAGGTTAGTGGTGATTTTCCACTGGAAGCCAAACACCACTTAGTGATCTCTTGAGGCAGCTCTTTCCCTACTCTTGCGGGAGGCATCCATGATTGCAGAGACATAAGAAGCTACTGTCAACAACAGCATCCACTTGGCCAGCATCTGAGGGTCATCCTAATAGGCTTTGTTTGCTCCAGCTATTGGGAGAAGGGTCACCAGGTGTAGTGTCCTCCATCTACAGATGCAACTTGATAAACCACCAGGCATCCCATGCGCAAGATACAGATACAGAACTGCACTCACAGATACACAGCCTGTTGGATCAGCTTGGGTGTGCTCCTCTTTTAATTGAATTCAAATCCCAAATTGGCTAGGTAATGTACCAAATGTGCAGCATGGTAAACTCTTTCAACCAGGCTAAGGGAATAAGGTTGTACAAAATAAATAAATAAATAAATAAAGAGAGACCTGGAACCTGGATTCCCTACTGGTGTGGTGGTTGAAGAGCTGTGTCCCCACACATTTGAGAAACTGTATGAGGACAGGGAACTGCCAAACAGAATTATGTTGTATTCATATGCCATCACGGGGAAAGAATAATACAGGAACTGCCTGTGCCTTTCCACTGGGATGTGAAAGTAAGCATCTTTCATATCAGGGTGAACTAGTCACCCAGCTGAATCAATTCCAATAGCTTCTTGAATGTAAGCATCTGGAATGGCCTCTGTGTAATGCACACAGTGCACACTGCTGCTCTCAACACTTAAGCTCATGTGGCCATCATGTGGTGGAGAGGGGGCTCTGAGGAAGACAGCTAACCCATCACTCCTGTTTCACCTCTGTAAAGAGGACACAAAGTGCAAGCAGCATTCTGAGTCTGGGAGTTGGGAGCAGCTCTTTCAGTGAAGGGGTACAATGTTTTTTTTTGTTATTAATAAAACAAACATGCAATTTGACTTCCTTCCCGCTGGAACAGATCTGGCTGGTGCAAGATGATTGCTGCAACAACTAGAGCTAGATAAAATAAGCCTCATTGGCAGGGTTGATCTGTCCCACATGGAGCTTGTCCTGGTAGGGCAGGTTGGGAATGGATGGGGTAGACTGGAAACAGGAGGGAGGTCCATGAGCCATAATCACGTCCTGTGACTCTCTCTCCTCTTTGTCACACTCATTGCCTTCACGTGATGACAGTGGGTACCCAGGAGCTCCACAATGTCTTTCCATTGAAGGGCAGTCATGCCTAGCCACATGTCAGATTCTGACTATGAACAGGGCTGTGACACAAAAGTTGCAGCACCCCTGGTGAGGTTGTTCAACTTGCCATCATGCAGGGCACCTTATCAAACTCCTCAGGCCAATATGGTGGTCTTGGTTTTCGGTCATTGCTGTTGACTGGGCTGAGAGTATCTTGTTTTTGGTTTTTGGTTGCATAGGTTTTCTACTCCCCAATAAACTGGCAGAACCATAAGAAAACTGGTCCCTTTGAATGTCATCCAAAGAGTGAATA
>OMLF01031195.1:4247-14940 GCA_900302615.1 Holocentrus rufus
AAACAGAACTATACAAGTCCCGCCTCAACTGCACGCCTATTGGTTACAGTCGATACATACAGCGCTCTGATTGGCCCGACTCAGAAACCGTCCAACAACGTCTGAATTAAACAACGCCCCCTTCTTTAAACCCGTTTCTGTGTAATTGATAGCTTCTCCAAAGTAAAAAAGACTGGAGTTTGAGTTCTTTGCGGCAAAATGAAACTGTTATAGAAGGATTGAGTCGCTAAGGTGAGTTTATAAACCTGCTTTCGGACAGCGCGAAAGACACATGCTTTGTCTGAGTTAGAACTTTGTGAACTTGCTGCCAAAGATCTCTCAAGGTGTCCACTGTCAGTCATGTTACTTATTTATATCTCAAACGCCATTCAAGTGTTTCATTGTCGAAAGTTTGCTTGTTTGTGTATCACGAAGCCTGGAGCATTGAATAATCGCTGAATTAACAGTGAATTATATCATATCGCTGTCATTCAGTCGACAAGCCTGTGTGCGCGTGTTTGTACTTTTGCAATCATATGTTTGTGTTGTGCGCTATGCTAATTTTGTGTCATTAGTGTACGCGCGTGCCAAGTTTACTTCTCCGTGGTAAACAGCAAAATCATCAAGAGAATTGCAGAGCTATTTGCCTGTTCAAGACCCCCCGGTAGGTTGTATATCAAATGCTTTTGAAGCACGTAAACAAAATCTATAAGACATAATGAAGATTGACTGTTGTGTTTGTCAGTTTGTGATGAACGTTGTGTATTTTCACAAAATCCATCCCCAATTAATTTAGTCAACTGAGGGTTAAGTATAGGCCACACACTGATGTGCAGTGCAAGAATGAACTTGATAATGGCTTTACCAATTGTGGCATATGTAGATGTTTTCAGAACTGGATGGTTTGAGGTACAGTATAAATATCACCTCAAACAAACTATATACCTCATATGCTGTACATGTACATTTGTCTGTGTGTTTTTGGTGAGCGCTGCCAGTAACTTAGGTCCAATTTGTGTCTTTTTAGTGTATACACAGACTTAAAACCATTGGAAATTTTAAAAATTAATTTACCATAAAGTTTGTTTGTTTTTGCTTGGGGTTAAACTCGCTGTGTTAGCTACAGTTTAAAATGGCAGAAAACCACAAGCATGTTCCACCAACTGTCAAGCCAACAATGACCTTCCAGTGGTGGTAGTGGGGGGAGGCATCATTATGAAGTCTAAGTTTCAGCACTGCACAAAACAGTTGAGTGGTTTACAATCCAAGTAATTTAAAGTATAGTAAGATTTTATTGACCATCAGTATCAATCATATTTTCTCCCTCCTCTTTCAGAATGGACTCTAAAACTCCGCCTGACATCCACCAGCTAAAGTGTGCACTATAGGGAAACTAGCCTATTAACTATAGGCACAAATGGAGCGTATTGTTGGAGGATGGGTGCCACAGGAGTTAGCACTAGTGTTAGAATGCTAGAAAAACTAGTTGTATTAGTTGGCTAGATATATTTAGTTTGGCAGGAAAAAAGTTTTTTGGCCAGCGGACAACTCATAGATTAAGCTTTAGTATTAAATCAGGGGAAAATACAATAACAAATACCTAAGACAGAAAAAACTGGGCAATGGAGTATGGTGAGAGTATCCTGTGTGGGGCGGGAGAGCAAGAGTTGGACCCCAACATTGTGAGTGAGGAGGCAGGAAAACTGTATTCAGAACTGCAGGTAAAGCAAACTTCTATTTTCTTTCTTTCTGTACCATTTCTATACCTTTCAATCAATCAGTTTAACTTCCAGGAATACAAATTCATTGGATTAAATTTTTTATGACATGTTGTCTGTCTTTCTGACATTACTAGTCTCTCCACTCAGACCAGGTAGATCTAACCGGCCCTCTCCTTTGCCCTTTTCCAGACTGTTGTTGAGACCCATGGTGCGGGTGTGGTGGAGTCGCTGGTCCCCATCCTGGTGTGGGTCCTGGAGGGACTGGCCAGCTGTAGAGCCCAGCTGAGAGAGAGGGAAGAAGAGGCCGACAGGGAGAAAGGAGACAGAGAGGAGCTGCTGGAGAGATACCAAGCAGAGAAAGCGCTGAGGAGAGAAAGTCAAGAGGTGGGGAGTGGTAGAGAGTTTTAAGCAATAAGATTGTATGATTCAAAGTTGCATATTCTTTGAGCTGTGAAAGTAAGACTTCACTTCGATGCAATTAGTTGCAAGTTGCAAATGACCCGTTTGCTGTTGCTATGTCATGAAATCTATATGGAACATTTCAAATGATGATGCAAACCAAATTTATAATTTTCATTGAATGGTTCGCCTGGAACTCTAAACTGCACGGAGCTGAATTAGAATTTCAGTTTCACCATGAAAAGCCAGCCTAAGGCATTGACTGTGCTCAGTGTTCTTACAAAATCATTTTCTTCAGAGGTATCTAGAACTGGATGACCAAATTGAACAGGAAAGGAGGGCCATTAAGGGACGGGAAAAGGAGAGAGAGCGGCGAGAGAGACAGCTTGAGAAGAAAGCGCGAGAGCAAGCCGATCAGTGTGAGTATTTAATTGGGATTTATATGGAATAGTCGTCTTTTCACCTTCCCATATTTCAGTCTTTCTCCTATTACAGTTTTAGTCATCTTACTTTTTTCTTTGCTAAAGCAGAGCTACAGTCTATCGAGTTGTCAGTGATACTAAGTTTGTTGCCAAGGCTGTGTGTATACTCTTTTGCCACTAGAGAAAGTTGCTAATGACTCAAGCTACATTTGTTTTCTTTCTTGCAGTGGTGGCCTTGGAAGAGCAGAAGGCCAGCCTGGGTAGAGAACTGAGCACAATGAGGCATGCTCACAACAAGGTCAGATACCACCTCAGTCTAAAGACTTGTATGCCTTTTTATTCAGTGCCATTTCTCCACATTATAGAATATTTAACTCTATTGCTTAGTCTCTTTCTTATTCTGTCTCTTACATATCACTGTCATTCTCTCCTGTAGTTGACTCACATGTATCGGGAACTGTTGGAAAAGAAAAAGGATTCTGAAAGAGATTCTCCTTTAAGGTTGTCCACCTCTGCTTACTACTAATATTTGTCTTATTGTGTCTAATTTGCATAGTACAGTCTGTACCTAACAGCAAAACAGATATTTAAAACATAGAAGTAGCTGAAAAGATGTTTGTATATTCAACTTCAATCAGTCAAGCCTTTTCAGTGCTGTTAACCGTTATGATTTACTTGTAGAAGACTTTTTAGAACAAAGCTTCAAAATGCTGTTAAAGTGCAAGCAAAGGGACAAAATTTGTCATTGAGACACATATGGTGGTATGGTGGTTCAGTGGTTAACCCTGTCACCTCACAGCACCAAGCTTGTGGGTTTGAATCTTTTTTCTCTGTGGAGTTTGCATGTTTGTGCATGGGTTTCCTTTGGGTGCTTTGGTTTCCTTCCACAGTCCAAAGGCTTGCAGGTCAGGTGAGCTGTAGACTGTAAATGAATGTTAGTGTGCTTGGTGTGTGCTATATGTAATGTGTGAATGTACAGTGTAGTAATAATTTTTAAAAGGGATCTAAAAGAACTGACTTGGCTGGTCTAAAATCATGCAGGCTTGTAGGGGCTTTGATTGCAAACACTCAATCACCACAGGTTTCTAATCTAGATTTAGGAATGGATAATAAAACTTATCTGTGGACTCCATGCAAAACTCAAGGGGACCAAAGAACTGAGCTCTGCGGTGTAAAATGGTGCCTATCTATGCAAAACTTTGAAAATAATGAGTAACATCTCAAAATCTATGTTGAAATGTGCTTGGAGCCAGTGTAATGAAGCCAAAACGGGATTATCTGGTGCCTTCGTTTTGTTCTGTTACAAAGCCTGACAGCTGCATGCTAGATAGTTAACCAGAAAGTTGTAATTTTATTTTTGAACTTCTGTCTGCAAAAGAAGCATCTAGCCACGATTTTCAAAATACAACAATATTGGTCATTATTTTATTAAAATGTAAGAAATAAGCAACATATAGCTGTGGACTCATCATTTTCCTTTTAATATGTCACAACTTGGCCTTTAGGAATCATGTGCGTCTCAAGAGCTCAGAGTTTACAGCCAACCAAGGCACTTCGGAGTCCAGTATCCATGATAAGGTAAAGTGGTTCAGAGTCTTCATTTCTGCATTTTAAACACATCCAGGAAAAGATTCTGGCAGAGATTTTGCCCTTATCTCTGCTTTTTGTTTAGCAGACTATTCCAAGACCACATTCACGCTCGGTCCCCTCCCCTTTGGAAGATCCAGCAGCCAAGGAAGGAAAAGCGATTGACATTGCAGCAAAGTCTGCAACAGATTTGATTTTTATCAATGACATTATAAGCTCCACCCCTGAACTGACACAATTCCATGGCCTGGATGCTAGGTAATCATTTTTAAACATAAAGCAAGCTGTTCATTTGTCTCAGTTGGACATTTGAGTGAAACTTTTGTGTTTAAAGCTGTTGTTTAATCATTAACTGAAGCCAAAGTTCACTTCCCATTCACAAAATTGCTCTCCTTTCATGCTTTTTCATTTACCATCATCACCAGCACCCCAAATCGAGCGAACACCGATGAGTCATCAAGAGATGAATCCAACACCAGTTTGGAGGAGGAGATGAAAGAGGTGACAGAGAGGGAGGGAGAGGAGGAACAGCAGAAAGAAGAGGGGCAGGGAGGAGAGAAGCAGGAGAGAGAGGAGGAGGAGGAAGTACCGGAGGAAGATGACAGCATGGAGTGGGAACTACGTAACACTGACTCTGTGTTCTCTGAACTGTCAGAGCTGAGTCAGGATTTTGTGGAGAGTGTAGACCATGGGGCCCGAGTCAGAGGTAAATAAAGTGCACATTTAGTACACAAACACATTTATTGCCCTGCATTTTCAGAAAACCCTGCCTCCTGTTTTACACCAGTAGTCCTGGGGCAAGATGTACTTAATAAATAAATAAATAAGCAAATTAATGAAAAATAAAAATACATTATATTGTTTATTATTATTTTTGTCAAATCCCCTTGTTCTTACAAAACAGTACTAAATGCAAGTATTTTTTGTTCTGGAATAATAAAGTACGATATCTTTAAAGGGGAAAACACTTAAGACTTACATAGCCATTTTACACCTTTTGATAGAGACTGCTGCAAAGTAACTGGCAATGTCAGTTGAAGTAATGTTACCAATTTCACTGATATTACAATACTGTCAGAACTTGTAATTAATTGTTGAATGCATTACTCTGTGTGGTTATTTATATGTGTTTTTTTTTTACCTAGGAAGCGGCGACCAGTTTGAGGAGATTGTTTCTAAGTATGAGGAACTGAAACACACCCAGTGAGTTTTGTATTCTATTTCTGACCTTGTTGTGACTAGTTCACTGAGACATTTTAGCAGATGGGAATTTCCATACATTCTACTTTCACTCTTCAGTAGACACCAACTTAGAAGTCGGTATCTAAGAAATTGTTATCTTGTTTGAACTGTTTACTTTAACTCACAAACTGATGCTCATTTATTCAAAACCTTACAACCTCCTCCTTCACTCTGTTTCTCTTTCAGTGAGCTAGTGGATGCAGGCCGTAAGGCTTTGATATCTCGGGTAGAAGAGTTGACCAATGACCGTTCAGCTCTTCAGCTGGAGGTCACGACTCTTCAGGAAACAGTCTCCAGATTACAGGGCAAGATGAAGGAGATGGAGGAGGAAACTAAGAGGTGCAGAAGATTGTTTGTGATAATTTCCTCATTTTATATTGTGTTAATGCCATTCTCTGTAAAAACAAATGTGTTTGTTTCTAAAATATACAAATTGTGTGTATCCACTGTTTCCATAGACTTCGGAAAGAACTGGAAACTTTCCAGTCTGATGATCCTGATGTAAGAGGACATTTTTACTTTCAGTCATGATCTGAAATGTGCTACAGTGACAAAGCTGTGTGAAAACTGAATGACAGTTTAGTGTTAATGATTGTAACTTATACCTGTTTGTAACCCAAATCTTTCCTTTCAGGCCTCTCTACCCACATCCTTGCGCCGCTTCTCTCGTTCAGAAATGGCCCGTGTGGTCATGGAGAAGAACCAGTATAAGGAGCGTCTGTTCGAGCTGCAGGAGGCCTTTAGACGCAGTCAGGCTGATCGGTAACATTTCTACTGAATCAGAATAATTGCATTTTTGCCAGTATATAGTGCAATTTTGGCACTGTAGTTGCTGAATTTTATTTGATTCACATTTTTACCTCTCTAGTTTAAAACTGATCAAACTAGTAACACGAGAAAGTAAAGCATTCTTTTTTTCTTTCTTTTTTTTTAATAATAGGGCAATAAGAGAAGACCGGTTGACAGAGGAGAGAAGGTCAAGTGTCTGGAGAAAGTAAGTGCTGAACTTAATGCAGTTCAAATTTAAAAGTTCAAAATGAAGAAGCTGCTTCCACAAGCAGAAGTTTTCCTGACTGTTTCTGCAATAAACCACTGTTACTGTTTAACTATAATGTGCAGTACATGGTCTGAAGTTCATGCACATGATTAAACTTCAATAAAGCTTCCAATAATCAGACTCAAATATTCGCTTGTCTCAAATATGTAAAAAACAATATGGTATATTTTTTGTAAATACATGCTGGCCTCCAATAAACATATTGTTTATATGCTCCCTGTAGATGCAACAGCTAATGTGACCATTTCTGAAAGTGGAAAATGCATCTTTTCAATTAAGGAAAAAAATGTAGCCACACATTACTCAGAGGGATGAATCTCTGCTGCTTTTAGACTCCATAAGACCACTTGGCACCGGGGAGACACATATTTTGTCAAAAATCAAGAGAGAGAGTGAAAGAGAGGGTTACAAAATGAATGACTGTGGATAGTAACTGCCTATTTGTAATGTGTCCTTAGTGATTTGTTGAAGTAAATAACATTAAGGGGCCAATTATAGACAATATGTAGTAATTTGCTTTAGCCAGATGTTGCATGGTATTAACTCTCTCTGTATTAAAGGTTCAACCGCCTGTTTGGACTATCGAAGGAACGATTGATCCCACCTCCTGCTCCGGCATTTGGCCTGTCATCGTCCCCGGCACTCACTCGCTCTCCTCTTGGGTCTCCACAACTTCCGTCTGTCGGACAGACTCAGGCTGAGTAAGCTTGTGTTTATAGACATGCCGCTCCTGCACGTGCTTGCAGTTTTTGCAACTGGATTGCACAATTATGACTCATTTAAAACAAGTAGATTAATACAGGTCATTCTCTTTAGATCTGCTTCTCCTGCTGTTGTGTCACCGCGCGTCAGGAGGAGGGAGATCTACAGAGAAATTCGCTCCCACATTTGGAGAACTCTGGGAAAACGACAGATGCACGGCTGGAGCATGCCGCTGTCACACACACAGGTATAGAAACACACAGGTACTTTCATTCTGTCCAAGCCAGGGAAAGAATTATTTTTGCGTTCCTCCTATTCTTTCCTTAAGATTAAACAAATTCACATGAGTACACAGCCACATTCACATACATGTTTAACCATGCTAGCAATAGTGTGGGGCTCTGTGGATGGTAATGTCGGTCAGTCTGTTCATATGATCTGGGGCTTGCAGTTAGGTTTCACTTTTGGCTGGGGGACTGGTTTCACTTTTAGCAGGAAGAAGTCTTCACAGTGTCAGTTTTGTCAGTGTTTCCTTACTGTGGCTGTACACCAAGGCCAGATCAGTTTCTCCATTATATGAAATTCAGTTGAGCCTGTTTCTATCAAGAAACACCATAATCAGACTCACTGCTGCTAATGGTATTCCTTTAGTATTTCTGCTGTCATTGAATAACTGATCATGCTGTCACTGTGAGAAAATAATTCAAGGTAAAATACTGTTTAGACAACAGTATAACAAGGAATCACCAACCATACAGTTATTTTTAGTAAAAGCATTGTAGAGATATTATAGTAATATACTAGAAAATAAGTGGTTAATCGATCATATACCCATGGTGCAAAAAAAAAAAAATTAACTATCGTATCCTGTGCAATTTGGAGAGAGACATAGTTTGTAGGCAACAGGCCCAAGCAGAAAAAGCGAAGGGGAGTTTTAATGTCAAAATCACTCCACTAAAGTGTTGTGCTATTTGTATATTTTAGGTGTTTTGGGAAGACCCTAGTCTGGTGGGAACATCTTCCCACTGCTACAAACTCAGTTGCATATTTAGACCCATTACCAAAAATACAAGGCAAGGTCACTAACTCACTCTTTGCTCATTTGTTCGGACAGCCCATACAACCACGTTGGTCTCTTATAGAGACCGCAAGCGAGACTTAGTCTTCTTACAATCCTAACAATATCCTGGCGGATTGATGTTGTCATTGCAGGAATCCCAGGAACTTGCCCCTGAGCCCAAAGATGTGCCTGTCCTAGTGCAGCTCAGACTGCTGGATCAGAGAGACTCCACAGCTAAGGTAGAACCTATCACTGCCCTTTAATAGGCAACTAAAATGCTTGCACAAGAAAACCTTCTACCCTTTACATTAGACTCCATATTGTAATCAAACATGGTTTTTAACTTGTTTTTTTCCTCCCTCTCTCTCTGCAGTTGCACTGTGCTGTTGCAGTCACACCTGAGATCTCAGGAGAGGCCACTGTAAGTCTGTCATTATCCTGTCTATCCTGTCATTTCTAGTCACACTTTTAACTACCATATACTGTGCCAGCCAGCCATAACTAACACCATCCTGGGTGTGGGACAAGTTGTTTCATGCCAGTCATTTTCCCAAACTCAACATCCCTCTTTCTCTGCCAGTGTTCTGTGTGGGTGGTTTCTGGCCCCGCCTCCAGCAGTGACATCACAGTGATTGATCCAGCGCGGTCCAATACGGTACTGGATCAGTTCAGCCTCCCTCCCACCTCTCCTGCCCTCTGCATCTGTGCTGTGCCTCCCATGGGTGAGTGCTGCTACAAACATCAGTGCCATGGGCAGCAGCTGCCTGTGGGCAACTTGCATGATATAATCTCTACATTTATTATGCCCAAATACCATCTGGAACTGAAAATCAATGGCAACACTGGGGAGTTAAAACTGCTTACTCAGACATTCCTGTGATACATTGTCTTTGGTTTTGTTGTATCAGGTGACACCTCAGGAACAGTTTGGATTGGAACTCAGGAAGGAAGGTACTATCTGCTGCATAAACAACTCGCTTCAATGCATGACACTTGGAGTAATAGACTTATTGGCAAAACTGTCTCTATCTTTTCCCCTCTCTTTTCTATCTCCCACCTTCATTCTGTCGTAGTGTGCTGGTACACTCAGCCTCCGCAGGCAGGAGGCGTTGTCTGCAGTCTATTTCCCTAACAGAGGGTATTTATTCACTCACGTGAGTTCCTTTGCTGTTTGTATTTGATTTGTGAGTATACATATTGTATCATAAACACTGTATAGTTTATCATTATGTAACATGGGACTATTATCAGACTTTTCTCAAAAAATGCATTTTCAAAAAAAATGCACAGGTTTGAAAATGAGAAACTTTCTGTTGATTCAATCACAGGTATTCCCAGGATCAAGTGATAGCTGGCTTAGCTGATGGGACGTTAGCATTTTTCTCACACAAGTCAGGTATTTGGATTTTCACTTCCTGTCTTTGCAGTGGTTTCAGTCTCTACTTCCATATTTGGACAGATTGGCATGTCCCTATGTTAATCCTGACTGACTAGTTGGTGCTGTCACTCACAGATGGCTGGGATCTACAGTCACACAAGGTATTGCCCCTCGGATCAACCCCTCTGCAGCCCATTCGCTGTTGCCTTGCGAAAGGTGGCCGCTTGTGGGTGGGATACTGGAATCGGGTCCACGTGGTTAACCAAGAAAGCCAGACAGTTGAGGTAAGAATCTGAAACAAGGTTTTGTGTCCTTTTGTCAGACTGTTTTTGAAAATGACCATCATCATTCATCTCCTGACCTCGCAGCAAACCTTCTCAGTATCGGAGCGAAGTGAGCAGCAGGTGCGTTTCCTGTGTGCTGGTGGAAGTGGTGTCTGGACGTCCTGCAGGCTTGACCCATTCCTCAGGTTATTTGATTGGTCTACAGGACGACCGCTGCAGGAAGTTGATTTTACATCTCTGATCACTAAAACACTAGGTAGGTGCAAATATTGTTTTGTTTTGTTCTTTTTGTTAGAGGGGAATTTAAAGTGCAGAAAGTATATTTTATATTAGAATAGGTACCCCATGCCTCTCTCGCACCTCTGGAATTGACAGTATTTTAAAGAAGCATTGTGCTTGAGCATATTTTAGTATTTTACCCCCGTCTCACATTATGGTGAACACACATTTTACAAACTGCTGCTCCTCTCAAACATTTGTGACTGGCTGGGAAATCTAATATAACTCAGCTAATAATCTTTTGTTTTTCTGCTGAGAATTTTCTCATTGAGGACTAATCAAATTTCATCAATCTGTTATATCTATGAATCTTTTCGCTTGCTGCATATTTAAAGATTTTTGTTGTTGTTTTGTCAGTGTTTCTGGCTTTAACAGGCTGCGCAAGTTCCCCTTTTGCCTTTTGGGCAGCACTTACACAATGGTACTTTGAGCCATTATTGAATTCACCATCAATTTGCTTGTGGCTGATACAGAACTAGAACATCAACAAAATTACAGCACCTTTAATGCATTTGGCTCCAGACTTTCATTAAAGTAATCAAATTCACAAAATGTCCAGGAAGGTGGATTAACCATGCCCCCC
>OMLF01031197.1:3794-17711 GCA_900302615.1 Holocentrus rufus
CTCGGATTCGGCGGCAGCCCGGGACAGGGCCTGGGGGCTGGGGTGAGGGGAGGCGATGGCCAGGGGGACGGTAGCTTTGGAGGACGCTGGAGGCCTGGTCTCTCCGTGGAGGGACACCGCCTGAGGGTGGTGACACTGGTGGAGCACCCGTTTGTCTTCACACGGGAGGTGGATGAGGATGGACTGTGCCCGGCTGGCCAGCTCTGTCTGGACCCGAAAACCAACCGGTCCGACATCCTCCAGATGCTCTTCAACCAGCTACACAATCCAAACAGTACGGCCACAGACTGGGAGGGTGGAGGTGAGTCTGAATTTTAAGATTTAAGACTTTAACTTGCTGGAGGACATGGATGAGTTCTGCTTTATATCTCTACCTCGACGCCACCCCTTCATCACGGCAGCAGACTTCAGAGGTGAAATCAATATGGGATCACGGATGCTCAGTCCATTTAAAAAAAAATAAAAAAATAAATGCCAGCTGCTATGTAACAGGCAGCATCTGTATATCTGGACCTCCAAGGCATGACTTAAGAGGATAAAGAGGTTAAATCAATATAGGATCATGACTGCTGAGTCTAGTCCAGATACTACAGTACCAAATGTCACTGGCTCAGTGCGGACTGTCAGTCAACTGTGTTTACAGCCTCCAGACGCGTGGGCAGAATAGATGTAAAGTATAAATTACCTAGACGCTGTCCCAGTCACTGGTGGTACACCGCATATTGTAAGACATGCTAGCTTTCTCTGATCTACAATTAAAAGATTGCTGTGCATTGTGTATCGTTATAGTTTTGCTCATGTTGTTGTCATTTTTGACAGTATCATCAAACTAATTTGTGTCTCACTAAATTATTGTACACTACAATGGAGAAAATTAAGCTATAATCACAAAAGGAACCACCCACCCCCAAAAATCCTAATTTTATTCAGTGTACAGTAAGTCATTAATGAATGGATTTGTGTAATTAAAATTTAGAGAAAAGAACTTTCAAAATTCCCTGAAGCTATCCCAGGCTTTTCCTACAAGTTATGGTCTTATGACCTTGTCTAAACACAGTCATTAGCATTTTAAGCCAATAAATGCCCTGCCGTTCTGGCAGTGCTTAGCCTTTGGCTATGGTAATCATCACCACAGGTTCTGTTCACAATTAAAGTGGCAACTGGCACGCATTGCACATGAAGGAGGCACATCTGTTGCACTATTTGCACTTCTGTCAGTGCTTAGAGCAATCCGGCGCATAAAAAGCAATGTCATCCTAAATTTAATGTGTGGTTTCATTGTGATTCAGTAATTCCAGGTTAAATAGGGTTAAAGAGTGCTGATGCTTCATTGTTTTATAGTCTTTTTGTGCAGGTCAAGAGTTGTTAAAATTTTGCTAGCCTGGATCTGCTCATATTGAGTAAATTTAGTCCCATCCTGGGACACAGGGTCATTAAAAATATGGATTCACTTGCCCTGTGAGAATCCACCTGACACAAGCCTGCAGCATTTTCCATAACCCATACTCAACAGCTGTAGACAAATTTCCATCAGTGCAACTCATGCACTTTTAAAAGAATAGATACGGATATCCCAAAGAGCTAGATCATTTTGATGACATCATCGTTTTTTGCCTCCCAGACCTACCGGAGGACCTGAGGAAGTGTTGCTACGGTTACTGCATAGACCTGCTGGAGAAGCTGGCAGAGGACATGGGCTTCACCTTTGACCTCTACATCGTGGGAGATGGGAAGTACGGGGCGATGAGCGGCACCGGGCGCTGGACCGGGCTGGTCGGGGACCTGCTGAGCGGAACCGCTGACATGGCTGTCACCTCGTTCTCCATCAACTCGGCCCGGAGCAGAGTCATCGATTTCACGTCGCCATTCTACTCCACCAGCCTGGGCATTCTGGTAAGGAGTGGGGAGATCGCTGGGAGTCATCATTAGATGGCTGGAGTTTTGAGTTTTGCATTTTAATGATCTTAGAAGACACTGGGGCACGTCCTGAAAACGTAGTGCATTGTGAGTAATGCAGTTAGAGGCTGCATAGCAGTCTGAAGTGCTTCTTTGATTTGTCAATCTCTCTCTGTGTGTGCCTGACACTATTTCAATAAGATCTGACAATACGGTCTGGCACTGCTTCATTTTGTCCTTCTACTCCACTCGCCTCGGTCTTCTGGTGACGAACAGCGGATCGTTAGTCAGTCAATAGTTAGTTTACTTAGTTTTGAGTGGGCATGCTAATTATGAAAGTCCGAGTGAAAGGCAAGAGAGCTTAATGACAAGTATGAGAAGCATTTTTAGAGGACTTCTTGCAGTGTCCTCAAATATACTGCCGTTCCTCTTTAATTCGATAACCTCCCCGTCTGCAGTTTATACACAGTAATACATAATTTGATCTGACAATATGTAGCTCCATTCCAAAATGAGAACTCCTTCATTTGATAAAGAGACTCTTGCCCTTACAAAATGATTGGTTATACAAGATGAGAACACATTATGCTACTTTGCTGCCCTTGACTGATTAGATTTATTAGTTTTTTGATTTAGTTTTGTGGACTAGAAACAAAAATGTGATTAGTGCAGAGGCCAATCAGCTGCACCAAGAGACATTTGTGCACTTTTATTGTATTCTGCGTTGATACTCATACTTGCGTCCTGCCAGGTACGCAGCCGAGACACAGCAGCACCCATTGGAGCCTTCATGTGGCCCCTCCACTGGTCCATGTGGGTGGGCATCTTCGTCACGCTGCACCTCACCGCGCTCTTCCTCACCCTGTACGAGTGGAACAGCCCGTTTGGCATGACGCCCCACGGCAGGAACAGGCTGCGTGTGTTCTCCTACTCGTCTGCCCTCAATCTCTGCTACGCCATACTGTTTGGACGCACTGTCGCCACCAAGGTAAAGCAGCCCGCCGCTCGGTGATAAATAGGCATCACACAGGGTGGGGCAGGGAGAGGAGATAGGAGAGAAAAGGAGGAGGTGATGTACATTAAGAAGGGGTATGAAAAAAAAGGGAGGGCGAGTGGAAGGAGGAAGTAAAAGGGGAGAGAGTTATGGAGAGAGATGACAGGGATGATCACGGGGAGAAAAAGATGGATAAGGGAGAGGTTAAGTAGGAAGGCAGTGATGAAGTGGTGAGCTACGGGGTGAACAGGGAGGATAATACATATACAGGGAGAGAGAGGGGAAAGGGTAAGTGGGCCGACAGAGATTGAAGGACTTATGGGGAGGATGATAGGGATGGATGAAAGAGGAAAAGGGGGGGGGAGTGATGGGAGGTTAACCACCCTAGGTAGTCAGACCGAAAGTTTGAAACGAGCAAGGACCGATGGGGAGAGAAAAGGCGAGAGGGCAAATGGGTAGGGAGAGAGGGAATGGGTTTTAAAAAAGGGGGTGATAGGGAGGTTGACAGAAAGATTGCGGACGGGTTGAAAGGGTAAGTGGGCGAGCATGGAAGGAAGGAGTAACAGAATGGGGGTGACGTGGAGATCGGTAGACAGAAAATGATGTAAAAGGGAAAGGGCAAGAGGGCGGGGCAAGTTGGAGAACCGCCGGGGGTGAAGGTTGGTACAAAGGGAGAGAGGTGATGTGAGAGACAGACGGTGAGACATGGCGGTCTCGAGCCGTCAACACAATATAAATGAGAGGCGCTGTCCGTGGTGCTGAAGACAAATGGAAGTCAAATTCTGAGTGTTACGCATATCTTTTCCATTAATGAATACATACAAAGATGAAAAACAACCTCCCTCAAAAACAAAAAAATATTTAATTTCGTCTTTTTTCATGTTGTATCTGTTTTAATATATGTATGTATACCCTTGCAGCACCAGAATTCCTCAGAAACCTGTCATGTATGACTGATCGCGTCATGCCACACATACCAAACCACAACACTGATGAAAAACAGCACTGCTCCCTGTCTCCTTTGTTTTTTAATTAGCAACATACTGTGCCAAAATCCATCATTAGGGAAACTTATTCTCGCTCTTGAAATTTTCATGTGACGCATCCAGACGAACATCTGAAATATCATTTGCTTAAAATATGCCTCTTTCCTACCCGTGTGAATCCAGCCTGACGGAATATTTATTTTGACCCGTAATATTTTTTTACACAGTCCCAAAAGGAAGCAGTGCGGATGACCTGTGGAAGGGTAGCCAAGTGATTAGAGAGACCTTCACATAATTGAAAGGTCATAAGTTTGATCCTTTCAAGGCAACATGTTCATCAACAATCTTGTGAGACCTGTCAAAGCGTCCTTGAGCGTGACACAGAAACTCAGTGAGCTGAATCAGAATATCTGCAAAGTCCCGAAATGCAAATATAAATATCATCAACAGGCACTGACACACACGCACAACGAGGAAGATAATGTGTAGGTAAACAGTTTACAAAGCCGCCAATGATCCCTTATTCCCCAGGAGTCTCCTCTATTGCTGAGTTCAATTTTAACAAGATTTTGATCCTAATAGCTTTTAATAAAACAAACTAGGCCAAATGAAAAACTTCCCCTTTTTTTTACATCTTATGTGTCAGCAGATTTGTTAATTCCCTCACATTTTCCCTTAAATCCTCTGCGAGGGCGATGTGTTTAATAATACCTTGCGAAGAAAAGGCTAAATTTGAGGAGCTAAAGGGAAATATTGTCTCCCATGCGCAGATTTTGCTTCAAAATAGACCAACAGTTAAAATGATCTTTATAACTCCGCTTAATCCAGTTTCTTCAAAAAGTATTAAGAATTTGCTCCTGTATAGTGTGAATATTATCCTTCCTTCCTCCCACCTCGGTTTGTCACTCAAACTCAGAGTACAAAACATTTTGAATATCTTCCTAATACAGCTTTACGAACTTGTTTGTATAATTCATGTCTCATTTGTCTCAGGCCTTAAAAATCCCTCTTCAGCTTGTCGCCTCCCCGTCATTTACATCTCCTCTTCTTGTGTAAAGTGGATTTAATGGGAGAAATAAATAAGCGATCACAGGTTTCGGCTGAATTCCTTCACCTGAGCTGGCAATTTCATGCAAAGATATTCTTAATGTCTCTCACTAACACGCTCAGACCTCCTGTTTGATATTGTCCTCTGTATTAGCCCCTCGTCTGGTCTATTTTAATTAACTTGATTTCCCTTGCTTTTCATTTGTGCATTTTTTTCCCTCATTGGTCCAATTTCCTCCCTGCTCAGGTTTGCTGTCATTTCGTTTCTGTTATTCATCTCAGTTTCAGTTTTTGTTGGCATCTTGACATTTTTCTGTTGTGAGATGAGATATTTTTAGAAGCCCCCTGCTCATCTGCGCAATCTGCTGTTTTTTCTCTCATTTTGTTCTGTTTAATCATTTTCATATGCAAATAAATACACGGGAAAAAAAAAAAAGAAGAAAGCAAGAGTCGTTTCATACTTTGCATATATTGCCTCTCTGCAGACTCCTAAATGTTGGACGGGGCGCTTCCTGATGAACCTGTGGGCTATCTTCTGCCTGCTGGTGCTGTCCAGCTACACCGCCAACCTAGCAGCCGTTATGGTGGGGGAGAAGACCTTCGAGCAGGTCTCAGGAATTCACGACGACAAGGTTAGACCACGCGCAAGGACACAAACTTGCAAACGCATGCCAACACCCACGCACCCAGGCTCGCAGGCACACGCAGGCACTCACACACACACATATAAACCAATCTTACACAAGGACAGGCTAATGAGTAAAGAGTGGAATTATTTATCAAGGATTACCGCCTTTAATATCCGTAAACCCTGTGGGGAGTTCACGGCCAGAGTGAATTTGATATGAGCCCCATCATGATGTCGGCTCTCTCCCTTTTTCCCTCCCCGCTCTCGTGTCCACCAACATGTCTTCCACCCATGACTGCGCGCGTCGGCGCCCCAGCTGCACCACCCCTCCCTGGGCTTCCGGTTCGGGACCGTGAGGGAGAGCAGCGCCGAGGATTACATGAAGAAGAGCTTCCCGGAGATGCACGACTACATGAGACGCTTCAACCAGCCCACCACTCCAGAGGGCGTGCATATGTTAAAGTAAGACACACACACAAACACATACACACCATACACTCACATAGGCACATGCACGCAAAGTCCACTTATCTGCAAGACCTCATTTACACCTGGCGTCAGAATGCAAAATTTGCATCTGGATATGCCATCTGGGTAATGAACACTCTGATCACGTCTTTGCATTTACATCTGCTATTTATGTGTGTTCTGGGCGTCTGCATTTTGTCCGCATTGTGATCACTATGCAAAGCAACATAAACAAGCTTGGCAGGTGCAGGGTCATCAGAGGCAATGATCCTGTAGAGTCTGTACTTACTTTTTCTTTGCCGCAGAGTGGTTCGTCTGCTGATACGCTCTGACTAATGTGAGCATGCTATATGGGGTGCATTTACATCAGGGATATGTCTTTTTGAGGCTGATACCGATGTCTAATATATTCCTACCCATAATGGTGGATACCAGTACTGAACCAGATATTGTTTTTGCTATTTTTGTAAGAATTGGAATAAAAATGCAGGTGCAAAACAGGTTCAGCTTTCAGACAGGCCTCTCTTATGCTAATTAAGTGCTTAGTAAACAAAGGACCAAGTTAGTTTTGTTCGTTTGCTCTTTGTATTAATGACCAACTGCATGAAAAATGGTCACAAAAAGATCAAATTTTCACAAATTGCATCAGCTAAATATCAGTAGTAAGTATTTTTCAACCAATATTGCTTTATAAAGGTGATGTCGTCCAATAGCACCAGCCAATATATCAGTCCAAATGTAATTTACACCTGGCTGAGTCTGTTTGAGATCCAATCACATGTTGATTAATCTGTGTACTATGTGCATTTACACCTTGAATTAAAATGTGTTTTTCTTTTTCCATTTACAATTTACAGATGCAGATTGCTTTTTAATATAGGTGTAATTTCAGTCAAAGCAATTTTACACATACAAATGCACTCATTACACATAACACAGCATTACATATGAATATAAAAAAGCTACAAGAATGACTAAAATTGTGGTTATTCAGGCAGAATATGAATACAGGGAAATATAATGTACATACTTATATACACTTCACAACTACAGCTTCAAAAGCCCATCAGACACACAAAATGCGCACTATAGAGCACCGGCAAAGATGCTGAGATAGTGTGTGTGCTGACTTTGTGATACGAGGGAGAAGATACAAAGCGCTTGTTCAGAGAGAGGGGGTGAGAACAGGGAAGATGAAGGCAGCGTTTGTTTGTGTTGGAGGCGAAGCAAAAGTGGAAGTCACAGCAGTGCAGAGAACAGGAGTGAGGCAGTAAAATACTGCGCCGGCAGAACCACTGACCCCAATACTGCTCTCAAATCTCAGAGAAAAAAGAGGAAAGAAGAGGGGGGAAAAAAAAGCTCACGTGCCTGCTCCTGGAGAGGCAGAATGCTGAAGGCTATACGTATGAACTGAATATACACACAGGCATACATGCTCAAATGCATGGGTTTGCAAGACATAATGCAGTTGCCCCCAAAAAAAGATACCCATGCAAATCTACAGTCACACCCTCGTTCATGCACTCTCTCTCTCTCCCTCTCTCTCTCACACACACACATGCACACAAACTTATTCCAAGGCCAAGTATCGGTCAACTTCCCAACCTCTTTAGTCCCAAAAGAAGCCCCTCTCCTCCCCTCTCCTCCCCTCTCCTCTCCTCTCCTCTCCTCTCTGCTGCTCATCATATTTGACAGGTCTAGCAAAGACGGAGAAAAACAGACTTTCTGCTTTGCGAGTGCAGGAAAGACTTTGTAAAGTCACCCTTTTGTTTTTCAGGGGTGTGCCCTGAATAACAAGAAGTTTCAGGTAATTTGATCAGAATGGCCTAATATGATATGAGACTATTTCCTGTTCTCCTGCTTCCGCGCGCGTATGTGTGTGTGTAGATATGAGTAGGCGTGTGTCGGTGTGTGCCTGCGTATCCCAGTGAATGCATATGCGCTTTTTATCTCTGTGCCATTCAAATTGTGTGTATATGTAAGCAAGACGGTGTGCAGATGTACTTTTGTTATGGGTGTGCATTGCAGTGTGTGTGTGTGTGCGCGCCTCTCTATCGGTGTGCTGTGTTATACTATTCCAATTCAGCGCATTGTGCTCGGTATCCTGAAACTCATCTACTGGCAGCCAGGCTCAGCAATCGAGGCCGCAGGCGGAGGAACAGTCTATAATTAGGGGTCAATTAGGGTCAATTGGATCGATATTGCTTGAGTAGGGGACTGTTCAGCGGTGTGTATAATGCCTTATCAGTCCACCACAGTGGCTGTTGGTTTAGATAATGATGTATGTGTTTACGCAGTGTATTAGAATGCAGTTAATCTCGTCCTCTGTATAAATGACAAAGTGGCAGAATGGCAGCCATACAAGGTGCCTATACAGGTCTGGGGAGTGTGAGAAAGTTCAGGAAAGTGAATCTGAGCATCTCCAGCTGTTGTTTTATTCATCAATTAATTCATTGTATTTATTTTATTTAATGTGTATTTGATAGGTACAGATATAAAACCATAGAAAATTTTTACATGTCACATATCATAACATTTATAGCAATAAGCTAATCTGCAATGTTTGTCTCAAGATGGGCCTTTAAGAAAACAAGTATTTAAAGTGCATTTGAGAGAACGACAAGGACAGATATTTGAATACATTAAAAGCCAAGAAAAAAAAAGAAACAGAACACAGCATGATAAAAGCACTCATAAACATTTGGATGACTCAGCCAATAGAGAGATGTTTACATATGGCTGCAGGACTGGGTGCCCTTAAAGTACATTTTTAACTTGATTAAATGATTAAATGAAATGCTTAAATGATTAATTAAATGAAGTGATTAAATTACCTTAGGCTGGAGATCATACTGTGAAGCAACTGGCACAGCGGTGGCCGTGTAATTCACATTGTAGTCTATGGGTTGGAAGAGGTGCGCTTAATCATGCAAGCGTTCCGCAGGGTAACTGAGAGCTGCGTGCTGGTTACACGACGCTTCAAGTTGAATTAAGTTCAGCCTGAGGCTGAAATGCGACACTCCTCAGTGTCACTTCTGCATAACCTGACCAATCAAATTTGTCAGAGTCTAATAAGGCGGGACTTACAGCATATCAGCGACATCGAGAGTGGCAGCTCAAGTTAAAGTTGACAAGCCACCAGTAACCAGATGGAGCAGCATGCTGCACGCGTTGAAACTGTCTGTCCAAGCGCAGGGTTACACTTTGTCACTTACGCTTTCGTAATTGCAATGTGATTCCTGCCTAACACCTTGCACTGAGAAGGCTGCGAACCCAAATGATGTTTTGCAATATGACACCTTACAGTTCCCTGCAGCAGCACCAAAAGCCCAAAGACGTTTCACCATCGTCTTGTCTAAAAAAATTAGAGGTAACACAAAAATGAAGTTGTCTCTAATGCTTTTCTCTCACTCTTGTGATGTCTGTGCATGTGTGTGTGTGTGTGTGTGTGTGTGTGCGTGTTTGTGCTGAAGGACAGATCCCCCTACCCTAGATGCGTTCATCATGGATAAAGCCCTGTTGGACTTTGAGGTGTCCATCGACGCAGACTGCAAACTGCTCACAGTCGGGAAACCATTTGCTATAGAAGGTATACACACACACACACATCCACACACAAACACATACACACACAAATACAAAACACCAAACAACATGCGCACACACAAGTATAAAGAGACATAAAAGCAGAGGCAGATAAAAACACAAATGCATGTTCTCAAAAGTAATAGCATGCACCCACACAGATAAACACACATGCACACGCGCACACATGCACACATGTACACAAAAACACTCACACAGAGACATGAAGGTACATGCTCACACATGCATTCAGCACAGAGATCAAACAGCTCCCACCATGACTGACAGAATAACACAATGATTCTCCGCGTGAACTTATATCGCTGCAGGGCAGAAATACTCAGCCATCTATTATTAACGATGATGCCAAGTCAGAGTACTTTGGACTTAAAGCTCGCAGGTAGGACTAGCTGCAAGACAGTGTTGAGGCATATATAAATTTCCCCGGTCAGTGACCCACACACGGGTTGTCAGGTTCATGCATGTGTATGTTTGCATGCACATCTGTGTGTGTGCCGTCTGTACTTCTATCCTTGTGAGAGCCTGTTTGGCTTTTAGACTTCCAGATGGAGGATGTTTGCACAAAGTAAGGTAATTTTAGACGGCCCTTACTTCTCCTTCTATCTAAAATTCTGATGCTACTACATTACCACAGCAGACTTCAACCTTCTGAAAAATGGACACCAAGATGCTGAGTTTCGTGCATCACCACATTTGACTTGGGAAGCTTTGTAGCAACTTTTGCGCAGTGGTTGTATAGAACCAAGAAAGACAGATGGGTGTACATCTAAGGCTGTAGCCACATTGATCCATCACTACGGACAGAAATCTGACAGGGACCATCTGTCCGTCCGTTTGTTTTGGAATTCCTTTGATGTAGTGTCACAATCGCAACGCGGCAACATAGATGACAACAGGAAAAAAAAAAAAAAGTTTTAGCCATTAGCTAAACGGATGATAACGTGTCCGTCATTTCCAAGAAGTTCAGCCTCTCCGTGCTTTACTGTCCATCACAGCCGACACAAATCCAACCGAGACAGACACGTCATCATCAGACGGACACTTCTCATTGAAAAACAATTAAAGAAAAGACATTGACTGACAGACACGATGGATCAGTGTGGCCGCAGCCTTAGTCGGAACGATTACCATATTTAGCTCCGCGGTGCAAAACTTCCAGTAAAGACCCAGTCTCACATACTGGCCAGATCTCCAGCAAAAGCCAGGCGGTGTTGTGTGTAAAGGCTGCCACCCAATAATGGTCAGGTAAAAACATTTTGCAGATCTCTAAATTCATACAGTATTTATAGCTTAAAACATCAGTACAATTATTAAGATATCATGTAGTGGAAGATGTTGTTTATTCTGACATGTTTATCTTGTTGCCATGGTTATAAAGTAGTAGCCTAACGTGAAAGCCCTGAAACTCACAAGGAAAACACTCTAAAAACTCTTGGATCACTGTGCAGCATTGATCTTGTTTTTTCGGTCGATACGTGGGAAAGAGCTTGTTTTGACTCACTTTTGTGGCTTTGGCAGTTGTTGCTTCATTCTGCTTTGATGCACTGATGTTTGATTTACAAGACTGACCAGGATGTTCTGTCAGAATACTGACATGTTAACAATTATGAATCCTATTTTTGATAAAGTAATTCGTTGTTTTACGTGATACTGTCAGCCAGATATTCGTTTTTATGATTAGTAGTACTAATAGTCGCAGTGCAATTTCACTATGGGCCTGAAAGGGCTATTGTATAAATGTGAGCCCTATTATTCTTTACAGAATAGCAGTGAATTCTTGCACTTTTAGTTATATTGGGTTCTTTGGGCCTGCCAGAAGAAAAATGACCTGTGTCTAATAATAGCCTGTCTCTAATCAAGGCCTGGTGCTCCCTTTCATTGAGGTAAATAAAGGCCCGAGCCATTATTAGAGGTTTTGCGGATTCCACTCACGTGCTATCTGCACATAATTTATATGCCTTGTGGAGGTGACACTGAAATCGAATTTCAGCTTGCAGAACACGTTTAGTGAAAGTATCAAACATTTGTAAAACCCAATATTGAATTCAATCTTTTGCAATAGTCTTGAAGTACGATCTGAATACGAAACATCAGTTAAGGTTAAGGCCAGGTTCGAGATAGGACTTGGACTTAGCCAAGGTTCGTGGTTAAGATTATGGTTAAGGTCAACCTTGAACTCCGATTTTCCCTTAAATTCCCCCTTAATCTCTTCAACTTTGCTGCCCCCACAGGTGGGTTTGTCATTGCTGTGTGGCCAAGCTTTGCTCAAACTCACAGAACTTTATTTGAAATTCTAGTGAAGATCCCAAGGTTTGGAAAATGTGTTTAAAGTGGTGCATAAGACATATTTTCTATTTTCTATTTGATGTATAGTGCAGCCATAAAACATTGATACCTTCGGTTTGACTGTTTCACTCAGTGTAAGTGTGATGTAGCTTCACTGAAGCACTGCAACCAGCAGATGCAGAAAATGTATGTTACACTGTTATACAATATTCGAACTTTGTAGATATTTAAAGTTAAACATGCAGCAGAGAGGGTTAAGGTTGGGGTTTAGGATTAGAGAATGAATGAAAGAATGAATAGAAGATCTTCACAAGTATAATCCCACCAAAGTATGTGTATCTTTGTGTGCATTTATGTGTGTGCGTGCCCATGCACTGATGAGTGGTGAATCCTATCCAGTGTGTGTGTGTGTGTGTTTTTTTGTAATGAACATACAGTATCTGTGCATGTTCCCAGCATGCTACTTGCCACCCGGGGATGGTGCTTTTTACGTCGCTGTCTCCGTTGGGGATGCGATTTATCCCCCATTCTGTTAGTCTACAATAGACTTTACTTCATACATGAAAACGACAGCCGAAGAGGCAATTCAGTCAAGAATAGTTACTATGAAAAACACGTTCTGAATTTTTGCCCTGAAGTGCGTGTCACTTGTAAGGTACTTGAACTTGATACGCTGCTAGATCCATTATTTTTCTAGGTGATGCATGTGCCACTTGAACCCTGAATTATGTACTGCATGTTATTTTTGAACTGAAGGTATTAGTTGCTCTGTTCTCACCAGTGCACAGACAGGCTGTTTCAAATGCATTAGTGCAACAATAAAAAAGTTGAACATATTTGTTGCAAGAATGTCGATTTATTTGTGCACCCTGCCTGTTCTGCTGACCAAACCTACGCTCCTATAGGGTTTCATTTCATGTTCATAAACAAAAGCACTGATTTATTTTAAATGCCTGTTCTGTAGCCCGCATTTATTTAGACTTTTTATTTGGTGGACATTTCATTAGCGCTGCGGCTGCATGGTGGAAACAGCCGTATATTTCACTGTGTATGTTTAAGCCTTACATTAAAAAAATATTAATGAGCATCCCTGCTTTTGTTTTTCTCACAAATCACACCCCGCATGTTCCCATGTATGAGTGCACATCCATCTGTGAATATGTATCTGCATGCATTGTTTGTTTGCCGGAGTTGTGCCGTTTTTTTCCTCCTCCAACCTTCGAGAGAGGCAGACAGACAGACAGATAATAGACAGTAGTAATGGCGCCACATGGGACTAAACACCAGCTCTGAAACCATTAATCTGTCAATTACAGCCAGCAAGACCCGCCCCTCATTTCCCTACATCTCCTTTCATTTGAGATCGTGCATTGCTTTTTTTTCCACTGTCTGAAAAGCACAAGACAAGATGAGCAAAGAAATTTCACTATGGCTTCGTCTGTGATTGTGTGGGTGATAAAACAGGTCTCATTGGTATGTAGAGTGGGTTGACTCGAAGAGTAGTTGATCCATTGTCTACGTAGAAAGGCGGGCGATGAATTCGCCCGGCGGTCCGCTGTGTGAGGAAGAATGGGATGGAAGTGGGCTCAATAGATCTGAAAGGTAGAGGAAGAAAGAGTGGGGGAATGGTCCGGAGGAGAGGAGAGGAGAAAAAAGTGTGAGAGGAAGTGAGGAATGAAAAGCGAGGGGGAGAGGAAACGAGACAAAAAAGGGCGAGGAGACGAGACGAGACGGGAGGAGAGGGGTAAGGAGGAGAAGGTTTATGAGACAGAGTGCAAGATACAATGCGAGAGTGAGTAAAGGAAAGAAAGAAAGAAAGAAAGAGCAATAGCAGAAAAGAGAGGGAGAGCCGGGGAGGGAGCGAGATGCGGAGGGAGGTTTGAGTTGTGTATACAGAGGAGATAGAGGGTTTTCATTTGCCCACTGCCAGTTTGCGCCTTTCTGCACAGCGAGTGATAAAAGAGCCAGCCAACAGAGTCTCCTAATCAAGACAAACCTTCACCCCG